>VWZY01000316.1:438062-452017 GCA_013399075.1 Chloroceryle aenea | reverse complement strand
TTTTTTTTTTTTTTTTCATTGCTCTTTGTCACCTTTTGAACACTTCTGCTAATTTCTAGCTCTATAACCTCATGAAGCAAATGAGGACAATTTCAGATCTTTCCCCAGAAAGCCCTAGTAGATGTAAACCCTCCAGTTCCTGGAAGAAGTGATTTTCTAAACATCTTGACTGATTTGCAGAAGACATATATGCTATGCACTGAGTGAAGTAGGTGTCTTACAGTAAACAAGAAGTACAAGATTATGTAATTTAAAACTGCACCAAAGCACATATGTGTAAAATGAATTAATTAAAATTACACAGACAACTTCAGTCCTAGCATTTTTCAAATTTCTAGAAAAGTGGGCAAATTAATAATACTGTTCTTTTAATCTGGGATGTTTTGGTTTCATGGAGCTTCTTAGTTTTAAAAGACAGACGAGACTCTTTCTCAACCTCCCAGTTTGAAATCCCATTATATTTTACTGCCAACCCCCTAAAACTCAGGAATCGTGGGTTTTTTCCCTCATGTTCTTAGCGGAGTGTATTCCAATAGTCAAAGCCTTTTCACATTACATTGCTTTATTCTCACTGCACTTGTTTTTCACCTCTCCTCTCTCCACTTCTCTTGCAGTATCCATTCCTTAAACACTCCCTTCTCCTGTACTGCTTCAAATCTGCCCACTTGGTTTCTCTTGCCAGCATCTCTCTCGCCTACTCATCATGTCAATATTCCCTTTTTACAACTCCCTCAAGTGTTCTTCTTCACTCTTTACAGCTAGGCTGTTTTTTTTTTCCCTTGGGCATGAAGACAATAGGAGTTTTCCTGTTTTGATTTCCTATTGCCAAGATCCACACCAATGTTTTGGTGCTATCAGACATCATTTCAAGAACACCTAAAATGCCTAGGTCAGAGTAAGTCTTAAAGAAGTTAGAAATCAACCAATAATAAAAAAAAACCAATATAGAATCTGAGATTTTTCAGAAGTTCTTATCTTTCCTGCATATCAGATTTTTTTTTCATAGAGGTGACTACACGCCTATATTTGGCAGTGATGCCACAGCATATCATTATCATGTGCCATAGTATTCAAAATCTAAATCTTTTCAAAAAGGCATCTTTAGGTACCAGGAAAATTATTGTAAATTCCACACTGAGAAGTGACTGCTAATTTAGCTGAGCCTTTATCCTCTTTATCTTTCAGGCAGAGAAATACCTGATGCATCTACAATAATCAGTCCAGTCATATTTAGACAAAGTTGTAAACAGATGAAAACTTGCTTTTATCACAGAAATCAGAAGATAACTTTCAAATCAAATATTTGCTACCTGTGACCCATAATGCACAGTTGTACACAGTAACTGTTTGTTCCTTCGCACAATGTGTTAACTTCCAGAGTTATCTGTATGACTCCTGCCCCTACACAAACACCTCAGAACTTCTAGGGAGTGGGAGACTGAATGGGAGGTCAGCAGTACTATATATGTCCATCTCCTGAGTCCCTTCGAGGTGCTGCAGTTTCTTGAGATACAAATCCCCATCTCTGAAGGACTAGCTTCTCTCCTTACTGGAAGGAAAAATCATCTAAGCTAGGCCCACTCACAGGCTCACATCCTGGCCTGTCCTCAGCCTGTCCTCAGCCTGTCCTTGTTCTCAGGGAGGTGCTGGGTGCCCAGGGCTGGGGCTCCCCCGATGCCCCTGGCTGAGAGGTGGAATGGGCCCTGGCTGCCAGACCCTGCCCGGATGGACCCCATAGGGTGGCCCCGACCCCAGGAAGCTACTGGCCCCAGCAGCACCCTGACACCAAGTGCAGAAATACTGCCTGCCCTTGTTGATGAAAGTCTGAAACTTTCGCTGAGCAGCGATGCCAATCTTGTTTTGTTCTGTTGGGAACAAATCAGCTTGTAAGAGCTGTTTTGTTTGCAACCTTAAAGTTCTTAGAAAGGTAAGAAAGCAAGAGAAAAAGATACAGTCTGTGGTGTGCATTTCATGTGCTGAGGAATGGTAAGGATGATGAAGAAATAATGACTTTACTAGGCTTCAGTGATAAAAGGGAAATATTAGAAACTCTTAAGTGCAAAAAGTCATTGGAAAGCTTCTTACAGCCAATTATCATGATGAACTTGAACACAATGCTTATTTTCCTGTTCCTGACATAAATAGAAAATAATAAATAATGAGAAGGTCAATGCAATGCATCATTTTTGTTGTTTTTAATATCTGGGCTTCAGGAAAATATAGAAAGCAGTTTTAAAGCATTCTGCATATATGTGTGTTTTATGGATCTCAATCAAATGTTTAAAATACACCCACACATTCACATATATCACAAATACATTTTTTCCTAATTCCAGCCTGACTTTTAAAGTATTTTTTATTTAATATGTAATATAAAGGTGATTTTTTTTAATGTGTGATTTCTCTGGTATTCATAAATCTAATTTAACTGGTTTGCCTTCTAGTTATACAGCAGCATCTTCTAAATAGTAGCATGGAGTATTGCTTTCTGGACAGGGAGAGCAATCATGCTGCCAGGAACCCCTGAGGAGGGAAGCTGGATATGGGCTGTTGAATAGACAGGAAATTATATCCTGAAAAGTCCTGATAGCTGAAAAAAAAAATATTAAGACCTCATGCTTAATAGAAGAAATAAAAATAATCTAAGCTGACTATAGTCTAAATCACTGCAGAGTGTGTGCCTACTTGTAGCAAGGAAGATGGATTTTGTATTTTTGTATCTGCTGTAGTTCATAGTTATTATGGCAGAGAGAGAGAAAAGAGAAACAGAGAGAGAAATGATATTTTATTCATTTTTCAGGTCCTCTTGTCTCAGTGCTAACTGGTGTAAGTAACCAGCATGAAGCTATGAAGTGCATTTATAAATGCAGAGGATCTTGAATCTGTAGCAAGTATTTCTCAGAGAACAAGGAACAAGTTAGAACCACAACTGGAAATACTATTTTCTAACACGCTTTTAGAGTATCAGAGTATGTCTGCCTTGCAACTATGAAATAACAGTACATGACAGTCATTATCTTAGCCTAACATACAAATATAACATGACTGCCAGTATGGTCCAGTTGCTAGGAATAACCACAGACAGTTAGAGAGGCTCACATCTACACCCCCTATCACAAACAGGTTATTTTTCATTTATCCAGGGCCACAGGCAAGCGAGTTGTTTGCTCCTGCCTCTCAGAACAGCCTATATTTGCTATAAGTGGACCAGGGTACATGGCTTTCAAGTCCCTGATTGCAGTGAAAGATGCCCATAATAAAGTAAGATTGACAAGAACAGAAATTCCACTTCCCCTTCGGAGAAATTAGGAGTGGAGAACAGAGTTTTAAACCTCACCAGGATTGATCATTACTGACTTTTCTGAGCTAATGATGAAGGAGAAAAAAATAAATCTGCAGTAACTCAGAGAGCTTTCACCTGACAACCAAGAACCTTTAGGACAATGTAGACAAACGTACCACATAGCTGTGAGCTGAAGAAGTACACTCTAAGTGCCTGATGTCAGCACACTGTAATTTATAACACTCCTGATTTCTGAAAAAAAAAAAAAACAGCTTAGGGACTTTTTCCTTCTACGCCCACTCCTATTCTCCACCTCCCACTCCTGGCAGATTATGAGAAAAATCTCAGACAGATGATGGAACAGTTGATTTTTTCTCTATGACCCACTCAATGAGAAATTAAAGAAGCACCACTGGTAAAGCATCACAGTGTATAAGCATCAGAATAATCCTGAGTGCCTTTAGTACCCTTGAGAGAGACACTATAAATGAGTCCATACAATTCTCCTTCTTGTGTTGCAGACGGTACACAAAAATCTGCACCAAAGATTTATTTCCTTGGATTTTGTGGGATGAAAATAGTAAAAAAAAGACAGGAGAAATATCCAGCAAGTGAATTTCACTTCCAGGAGAAATGTTGACATGTTGGAAGAAAAATGTATCCTATAAAGAAGACAAAGTTAAACCATTTTGTTTTCTGTCCCTTTCTCATACAAACTGTGCAAGAGAAAAAGATCATAAAAATTTCTCCAGTAGACATCTATGCAAGAATACTAAATAATTCACTAGATTCTTCCTGAATACCATGGCAAAAATAGCAATATTTTTGCCTTTTCTGAGTGTGACCATAAATAAAAAAAATTATATACAAAATCTGGATATAGTTGAATTTATTTCGAAACAGTGATGGAAATGAGGAACAATAATACGAATTATCCTAGTAACTCTCAAATATGTATAGTTTATTACTTTGCCTATGTTAAAAGGTATCTATAACACTAGTGTTGCTAGATGAATTTTAAATCCTCACTGAATGGGAAAAACAACAGAGAAAATGTCATAGTCAGTCCACAGATTTTAAAATTATTATCCCTTCTTCTGTAATTTATTTAAAACTGCAGTTACCACCTCTAAATCATGCAGAAACAAAGAACTATTTAATTTCTCTTTTTTTTTCTCTTTTCTTTCTTTTCCCTTTTCCTTTTCCTTTTCCTTTTCCTTTTCCTTTTCCTTTTCCTTTTCCTTTTCCTTTCCTCTCCTTTTCTTTCTTTTTCTTTTTCTTTTTCTTTTTCTTTTTCTTTTTCTTTTTCTTTTTCTTTTTCTTTTTTTCTTTTTTCTTTTTCTTTTTTCCCATATATTCTGAGGGTTTAATAGGACTTCAGTTCAAAAGATTAAGTCCTAAAAAGTGATACAACACAACGTCAACATTTTCAGGAGGAGATGCTGGTGGTGAGTGCTGAAGAAATGAGTCAACAATTGCTTAATGAATACACCTTGAAGTCTGTATAAATGTCTTCTTTTCTACTTAGAGCAGACCATTTGATTTACGGGCTTGTTTCTCTTTCAACAGTGTATCTTGGCTCTTCGGAGAGAAACTCTTCAAGGCTGGGATTATCCTAATTTTGAAACACGGGATGTGTGTTTGTCCTATCAGGAAGTCTTCTCAATCCCTTCAGTTCCACCTAGAGGCACAAGTGCACAATAGCAGTAAGGATACCAAAAATGTATATAAGGACTACAAAGGGACAAGGGAGATGTTGCACTTCGGGTCACAAGGAAGAAAAATAATGAAGTGTGGAACTACAATAGCATGAATTTTATGGATTCCTGTGTTGGTAGCCGATTCTCAGATCCAGCTGAAGTTTTTCCTCTGTTAAATAAATTTGTAAGTCTGTTCCTGGAAGGTCGTCTTGTGCCTGAAACATCGGAGATGAGATGCAGCCTTTCCTGCATTTGCAACACTCTTATTTCCTGGTCACTTGCTTATATGAAGTTTGTAGGAAGTGAGCCTTCAGGATTTGTTCAGGATGGGGACACATCCAGATACATATATACTTGAAGAGAGAGAGAAACACAGTGTGATCATTGGTCCCATTTCCTGAGGCCAGTTTGGTCAAACTGAAAGATGAGTTTGTCACAGGAGGCAAAGATGAGTATCTGAAAGATCTGCTAAAATAGACCTTCAGAGTTTGATAGTTTCTTTTCTCCTGTATCTACAGAGAACTCTGCATTCTGTGATTAAGCTACTGGAAAGGAAAATGTTACAGTAATTAAACATTTCTGTGACTAATTTTTTAAGCCTGTGAAAAATACTAAACTTATTTTATGATTTCTGGTTTTCCAGTATTAATATCCACTCATATCATGACCACTATAATACTCTTTGGAATGTTATCTTAATGATATAGAATAATGCTTTGTGATGCCAAAGGGAAATGAATACTCAAAATACAAGGTGCTGAAGTTCACATATACAGGATTCAGACATATTCATCACGTAGGTCATAGGTCATGTTCTTATCTGATATGGTCTCGTGACAGATTGAAAGATACCTTTAAATATAGTAGATGAGAATCTCTCAAAATGGGTATTAAAAGTCACTGATTATTGAAGACTAGTCAGTAAATGGGAAAAAAAGTAAATTTTGCATGAAAACACACAGATTGCTTATATTTTTGTAGTTTCACATTTCTTTTATTAGGTATTAATCTTCTACAGAACTATTTCCAGTGGAAAGCAGAAGCTTTTAAGAGTTGATTCTTCATGTTTTTTCTGTTTATAACCTCAACAGAAGTAGAACAGCTGTTTCAGAAGCTTCTGACTTAAGTTTTCTCCCAGAGAAAACCTTTCAATCTGACTTTTTGTTCAGGTGAATATTTTTTTGGATCACGTAACAATCTTTCATATTTTCAATTTCAACAGAAGAGTCTCTAAGAAAACAATAGAAGTCTCCTCTCTGTATAGTTTGATTTTATTGAGTCAATTTATGATCACTAAATCCAAGGTTATTTCAGACAAATAGCTCTTTCATAAATCAGTGTGTTTGTTGCTCACCAAAACCCACTTTTAAAATGACAATATTTAGCATTAAGTTCATGAAAATAAAAATTTCTATCACCTCTGGTATGTTGAAATAATGAGATGCTATCATTTGTACAGTAGAGTTTTAAGACATATTTATCTCCCTAGTAACTTTAAAATAGCCTCCTCGAAGGTCAAATCTGACATTTGTATTTAAGAAGGATATCTAATTCTATTTCATTAGAAGCTACTTTACCGTCTTTTCCCCAATCAATTTTGACTCAGATAGATTACCACTTACTTCTTTGTCCTCCTCCACATCATTAATGTGCAATATTACATCTATGTGCCCTACTTTTGTCACTCATACTCAAGAATGATGAATTCAGATTGAAAGTGGTGCATAAAAAGAGTTACTAGATTTTCTATGCCCTGACTATCCATTCTGAAATAGAAGTCTAGAAGACCTTAAATTCTTAAATTCAGTAAAACGAAGACTGAGAAATATTGAGAACAGCAGTTATATCCACCAGAATAATAATAAAAGCAAAGAGCATTTTAACCTGGACAACATTGTCACGTGGTTAAGTCACAGTCTAACAGGTTTTGCGACAGAGATTTAATAACAGAATCTTATGATGTGATTGCCCGCCAAAGCTGGTTCCTGTGCACAGTGACCCCAGGAGGCCCTGTCCAGTCCTGCTTGACACATAGTAAGAAAACACTGTGATAACATTTTGTTGCAATTGAGATTCTTCTCACTGGTACTTTGAATTTCCAGTGCAACTTTCTCCTGCATTGTTTCAGAAAGACATCTACAGTATACATTAGTTTTTTTCTGGGTTTCATTTCTTCAAAGGTTAAAAAATATTAATTAATGAACTATATACATAGGAAAACTGTTAGCAGTTCACTTTAGTAAAACAAATATTAGGTGGTTCAAAGATGTATCTGAATTTCTGAGGAACAGTTTAAAATGCATTTCAAATTTCTTATGTTAAAAAAAAGATATGAAAAAAGAAATTTAAAAACACTTATAGGGAAAGTCCACTATTAAAGAGACTCAGCACATCTGGTTTCAACATGATTCAAAATTCATTTCACTTGCACTCTTGTATCAGAAATATCTATGTTAAGATTTAATGTTAGGCTCTGTTCTAACACCTGAAGGTAGTTGGCTGTGGCACACTTTCATAGAAGTGGATAAGGAAAATGGAAAATGAAAGCTGCATGTTGGTCCCAGTGAAAAATATCTTTGGCTTCCATTTGCAATAGATGTAATTTAAATACAAAATGTTGTATGCACCTGTAAAGTTTGGAGCATGAATTAAAAGAAAATGGTACATGGTAGTGTAGCACTGCCTGAGCAGTTCTGCAACAGGAGACTGTTCCTGAAACGGTGCCAGAGGCAGTGTCTTAAGTACCAGCACATTCATCAAAGGAGGAGATAGACACAGAATGGGATGCTTTTACAACAGCTACAAGAGACATATTTTGTATTACTGCCTTTGGGTCATGAATTTTCATTCATGTTCTGCATGAGAATTTGTACACATAGGAGAGGTTTTGGGGGAAAGAGGCAGCATAAATGTTTGCTGCTCAAATTTAAGTGCTGCAGTGTAAGATACAAGCGGACACATCTCGATTCTCCCTTCACTTGCCTGCTGAGTATAGAAAAGATAATTATGTCTTTGGAAATTGTTTTAAATGCACAATGGCAGTAATGGAGAAGGGATCACCTACATGGAGACATTTGCCAAGCTTGTCAGCATGTGCACATAAGTTCTCATATTAAAAAAAAAAGAGGGATAGGGGTGAAGAAAACATAACATTACTCTACTTTCTCTGAATTTTTCTGCTAATGATCCTTCTTTGTTAGTAAAAGTCCAGATAATGGTCCTATAAGCATGGAGAGCAGAAAATTTTTATGAGTAGTTCATATTAAAGGAAATTGGCTTCCATTTATTTTTTTACCCAGCATTACCTCCTGTTACGTAACAGATATGCCTGCAACTCATCTCTATGTATCTGAGAGTTTGGCATTCGGGGAACATTTCTGGATGGGAATATAGGATATTAGGAGAAAAACAGTGCTATGGCTACATAGCTGTCTGATTTAACCCCTCTTTCCTTATTTATAAATGGTGAATCTTCCCTAACTCAAAAATATACACAGAGTACCTTATACAGTCCATCCTTTATGGAAATAGTTATATTTACTTGACTCTACCCTGCTCAATTTGAAATGATGCACTTTCTGTCCTAATGTATTTCTACTTAAGACCTTGTAAGTCACGGTGACATTTCTGCAGTTGGTTCTCTTCCTGCAACCCTCTGCCAATAACAAACCTAAAACACAACAGCAGGTTGCCTGAAGTGTTTTGCCTGGTTATTTTCAATTTTTATACTGTTTGCATATGGTATAATAATACAAAGAGAAAAAAAGTAATTCCCATGTAACTGACAATCCCAGAAGTCCTAGCTAGGATAATACACTCAGCTATTTGAATCACTCACAACTCTATGTTAGCACAATCTTTTCAGCAGGGTGTCTTGCACTCACCATAACAAAAAGGTATGATGTGTCCATGCAGTAAGGAACAATGAATTTGTTTTAGGTATTTGGAGATTTCAGGGGCACCGACATTTTGATGAAATATATTGTTCAACAACATGAAAAAAAACCCCACAACTGATAGTTTAATAATATACCTTGCTTAGGTAATAAAATGGACACTATTTACAGTAGCTTCATGAGTATTTGAGAAGTCAAATAACTCTAACTCCTTTTTTTGAAGATAGGAAGTACAGAATATTAATTCTGAGCACAAGGGCACTGATGTTTACCACTGTCCAGTTGACATTAACACATGTTTAAACTAGATCAGAAAATATAGTTCAAATATTTGAAATCTCAGAGCATTGCCATAAAAAGACAGTGATAAAAAAGAACCATTCATCTGCTGTAGAGGAATATGAGTAAGATGTAACCTAAAAAAATGCTACAGAAAAGCTAAGAAAATGAGAAATATGAGATTTCATCAGAGAAAGGAAATAATTTGTAGTTACTTGAATTACACACTTTGCTTAGATTTTTAAATGACTTCTTCTAGAATGTAGCAGTAAACAGAAAAATTTCAATTTTCATAATCTATTAGAAAATATAGTAACAAATATTTTATATTCCAAATGAATGAACCAGTTTTAGTCTATTCATATACAGTATAGGAGATGGAAGTGGCTTATAATATTATTCCTTATTATATATATGCCTAGCTATAAACTTTTTTGCAAGCTCCGGCTTTCAGTCAAACTGTGAAATTCAGTTATACAAATTATTGGAGTATGAGGGGCAAAAGTATACATCTAGAGAAGATGGGAAATTCTGTGTATTTTATAGCAGAGATAACATAATTTTCTTGAAATTAGATAGGAAGATTTAAGAAATATAACATGAACTGTAAAACCAGGAAAAAAATATTGCTTACAGGAACTTTTGCTGACCAGAAAACATATTGTGTACTAGCAGTGGACTGAAACAGATGACTTTTTAAAGAACTGCTGAGTCAAGAAGTTTTCTATGTTTTCTTGTCTGAAAGTCTCTCTATATAAAATCTAATGTGTCCAATTCCACTTGAGGGTTACTCTTAGACATTTTTTTGAATGTCCACAATATGAACATGGAAATAAACTTCAATGCTAAAGTAACCTTTTTATTCCCAAATTTCTCAATACTCACTATTGATAGTCTGGGAAATATTTGCTCAACACTCTACTGATTTTAAGTTGAAGAAAGGCAAATCTTATGGCCTAATACATTTTAATTTCTGGTTCTTAAATCATATCAACATTTTATACACTTCTACTATTCTGGATCAGGAAGGTAGGCAATTTAATGTCCACATGCAGCACCTTCAGTCACATTCTTCCTTTTGTGTCTTCCACCTCTGCATTTAAACACTGATGAGGACCACTGGCTTTCTGACTGGGATCCCTCTCCCCACCACAACAAACAAAAAAGTGGTCAGATACCAGATATCTAATAAAAGGGTAAAATGTGTGCACATATATACAGAGAGTAAATTATCTGACAAACACTCAGCAAGGCAAAAGTTGTTATTATTTCTGTCTTTAATTGAATGAAATTAATATATATGAATGTGCACTTAAATATTCCCAGTTATATGTCAGTCATAATCATACATACCATCAGCAGTTATAGTTAAGAAATCACTATGCCCCCTCCCAAGTGTTTTTATTTTAGCCTGAGAAAGATTGTTTCTTTTTCATGATATAGCAGTGATTTGTCTGCAATAATTTGTTCCACTTATCAGAGAAAAAAATGCTGCCTGTGCTGAGCTCCTTCTAACACAGCTAGGCTGCTACTGTATTTAGAACTGGTAGATGAAGGTAGTATAGATATACAGACTCTACACTGCAATACGCTGCAGTGACTGGGTGTAGAAATAGCCCGTGAATGTTATTTTTCCCTTTTCATTTAGATGTCTTTGGAGATAGCTGGCATCTGCAGTGATACTTGATATAATGTGATCAATGTTACAAAGCACTGGATAGGAAAATAAAGTAAGATAGAAATAGCAAAATGTAGGATGCTTCTTGGTAGGTGTTATTTTGCAGTTTATCACAAGTACAACACTGAAATGTTGCCATTAGTCACATACACTTGTTGCTGTTTTTAAGCATACAAGAACGACTTCAAAATGAAGAGAAAACCATCTTCCAAACTAATCATCATCATCATCTTCCTGAGATTAGCATTTTTCCCTCTCAAAGGGAGGTGTTTCCTCCTTACTTTCAAAATCACACTGAATAGGAAAACAATGTAATATATAGCAGCAAATATATGCCGAAAACTTGCATGTCTCTGTACACATATGGGAGGATCTGGAAGGTCTGAGTATATATGAGGGAGAATTTAGAATAATCTTCTGGAAATTCTTGTAACATTTTTTGAGCAAAGCATCCCAAAATTTCTAGTCCTAAATTGAAGAAGATTTCAATTGTGCAAACGCACAGATGTTCTTGAATACTACTCCCCTGTATATTTTGGTTACACTATACACATGATGTGTGCTTAAGCAATCTTAATCTAAGAGTTTGGTGAGATGTGGGTCTCGGGATAAATTGTAATTGATCACATTTTGAGAACAATTTCTTGGTGAACTAAAACATCAGAATCTTTTTGAGTTCCATCTGATTTTTAAAAGGCACCAAATGATTGGCAGGAAAAGACCTGATTTGATTCAGATTTGAACTGTTTCCAGCCCAGAGAACAGAGAAACTGTTGCCAGGGGGTAGGTACAAAAATTTCACATGTCTAAATATCATGGTAATCATGGCAATGGGAATAAAAATTCAAAAGCCTGTTTAAGTTTCTTTGAACAGTGAATAGGCAGAGTTAGGTGTTTATTGACAGTATTCACAGTAGCCTCAAGTAAAGCACACCTAACAGAAACAGTGAAAAACCAGTTTTTAGCTTCATTGGCATCTACAGGAATTGGCATCTGAAACTACTTTCCATGCACAAGATAACTGTGCCATACACATGACTTGACTGATCCCTTTTTAAAGGAAACTGTCAGAATGATAGAAGCAATGCTGTCTCAAGAACCTTTTACCTCAAAGGAGGAGTCCTGGATTTTAAATCTTCATCAGCCAAAAGCTGTTCAGAAGCATATCTTCTGGACAGACAACTCTATATTGAAGGTCACTCTCTTTACAACCTGTTGAATTGTGTCACAGTCTGCATATAAAGATGTAATTCATATGGCCAGAAAATGACAAACAGGGAGACTGATCTTAACCAAATGATGATGACTCTTCCCTGGAAGGTGTGAGAATCCTGTTTCAGGGACCTCTTACTTATTTATCACAAAGAATCCCTGGAAGTTCACATAGACTCAGAAGCTGGCAGTTCAACATCCACCTCTTCCATCTCCTCATTTTTTGATTGCTGTAGAAGTCAAACAAGCACATCTGCTCTTCAGATTTCTCATTTATAAACTATTTTCCTTTTTCATACTACACTGACAAGGGCTAGGATACCAGTATCATAGTAGCAGCAGTACCTCTTTTATCATCACAAACCTCTTATAACTCAGGAGAGTGAATTAAACAAAATGTACCATTTCAATACATGGTGCACAGCTCTGGTGCAACTTAACCAATATTGTCAGTCTACTCCAAAGTGAAGAATCACTGAAAGGCAGAAAGGAAGCCACCTGACTTTCAGTCTCTGGCACACGTTTTTAGAGTGAGACACATACTACTCACAGGTGTGAGAAGAAAATTACAGGTGTCGTTGACATCATATTTTGTAAAAATCCCCGCGTTTTTACCTAGTTGGAGAGCAAGTTGAAAATACAAGGTACATTAACTTCAGTATTTAAAAAATTACTTTTCTATAAATACTAAAAAANTTTTTATGACTCGAGTAACTGCTTGGGAGTTTCCACACGTTTCACTGATTACATTACTGTAAAGGGCAAAATATCCCTCAAACTAAAATTTCATTATTTTCACACATCCTTCTGGAAAGACTGCATAGAATGTAATAAAAAAAATGTGATTTAACGATGATCAGAATTTCTGTCCTGTACAGCTTACTGAAGAAGAGACTAAAATATGAGGTTTAAGGGAGAACTGAGAGCAGGCAAAACTCAGACTTGATAACATGTGGAATTATTCAGTGCATGGTACAGAAAACCTGGTTTTGAATATTTATAAGACACAATTAATGAAAATCTTGTGGTAATACTTATGATAACTTTTTGTTAATTAGTTTACTTGCTATGTAGTCCCGTGTGCTGACACAGGTAATCCCTGCAACGAGAATGTTTGCACCTAAATGGGTTCTGCTTCATATGTGTAAGAGCTGTCTAAATAAATTAATTTCAACATCTGAGAAAATAAAGGTGCCAGATTAGTGGGTAGGGGAAAGGGGAGAATGTTGTAATCCATTCAGTTCTAGCTTTTAAATTTTAGAATACATCACCCACTTCAATTAAGAAAGACAGTGAAAAGGTTATTTCTGGGATTTAGCTTTTAAGAACTGATTTAATAGGCAACCATAATTATTTGGATTCAAATGGTATTAATAAATCACAAGAACACATCAGGTGTTCTTTATTTGTGCCATTACGCAGAGTAAGACTGGATTTTCTGCTTCACAAATTTCAGACATCTTCTTTANTCCAAAGTGAAGAATCACTGAAAGGCAGAAAGGAAGCCACCTGACTTTCAGTCTCTGGCACACGTTTTTAGAGTGAGACACATACTACTCACAGGTGTGAGAAGAAAATTACAGGTGTCGTTGACATCATATTTTGTAAAAATCCCCGCGTTTTTACCTAGTTGGAGAGCAAGTTGAAAATACAAGGTACATTAACTTCAGTATTTAAAAAATTACTTTTCTATAAATACTAAAAAATATTTAGGAAAAAAAACCCATAAAATTAAATAAAATGAACTTCAGATGGATATTTATAAGTTAACTGATTTGTGTGCACAAGAGCAAAGTAAATATTGAATGAAGAGAAGAGAAGAGAAGAGAAGAGAAGAGAAGAGAAGAGAAGAGAAGAGAAGAGAAGAGAAGAGAAGAGAAGAGAAGGCAAGGCTCCAGGGAGACCTT
>VWZY01000316.1:360268-438054 GCA_013399075.1 Chloroceryle aenea | reverse complement strand
TATAGCAGCCTTCCAGTATCTGAAGGGGGCTACAGGAATGCTGGAGAGGGCCTGTTTTCAAGGCATGTAGTGATAGGACAAGGCTTTAGACTGAAAGAGGGTAGGTTTAGATTAGATGTAAGGAAGAGATTCTTCACCGTGAGAGTGGTGAGACACTGGAACAGGTTGCCCAGAAGCTTGTGAATGCTCCAGCCCTGGAAGTGCCCAAGGCCAGGCTGGATGAGGCTTTGAGTAACTTAGTCTAGTAGAAGGTTTCTGTCCACAGCAGGGAGTTTGCAACTAGNTGTAATCCATTCAGTTCTAGCTTTTAAATTTTAGAATACATCACCCACTTCAATTAAGAAAGACAGTGAAAAGGTTATTTCTGGGATTTAGCTTTTAAGAACTGATTTAATAGGCAACCATAATTATTTGGATTCAAATGGTATTAATAAATCACAAGAACACATCAGGTGTTCTTTATTTGTGCCATTACGCAGAGTAAGACTGGATTTTCTGCTTCACAAATTTCAGACATCTTCTTTATTAAAAAAATATGGCAGAGGAACCACAGAGCTGGAAGACTTACCCTAATTAATTCTTTGACTGTGTAAACTGATAAACATTAGGTGCATTTTATGACAGGAATTGAAATGTCAAAACCAGAATGGCTTAAAACCACACAAAATGTTGTGCTACAGTAAAAAGAAAAGGAAAATAAAGAAGAAAAAAATTTTAAAAGCTGTCACATAGATGAAATCCTGGGCCTGTTTCCTCATTGGTAATACAGAATCTATAGGATCTATACTGCTTTTAAACATATACTGAAAAATCTGTTTAATACCAAATATGGCATTCACAAAGCTATGCAAGATTATGGTTTTCAAAATGCCACAAAAGTTAAATGTCAGACCATTTTGTGTTCTCATTATAGAAGTTGTCAAGAGAATGGATTAACTCTGAACCACTTATTACCTTCATTGTAATCTCTGCTTGGTAACTATGATAACACAATGGAAGGCTGATAGTGTATTAGAGTTCTTTTCTTTCATATGTGAGTTGTAAAGAGGGCAGAAAATGACTCAAAAGTGCTTTTGGGAACATTATCAACCTTGTAGAATCACAAATACCCATTTCTTATTATCTTACCCAAGAGTAGAGATAAGGTAAAATGTTATTTTGTTTACCCCCAATTCTCACTACTAACATTTTTTTAGAAACTAAATATTCTGTCTCAGTGCATGTCTTAGTCCCAGTGAGGGTTCCTTTCTCATTTTATCTAATTGCAAAATTTCTATTTATTTCATTTTATATTTCAAATTTCTGACTCAGTCTGGTTAACAGAAAAGGGTAGAATTTTTGTTTAGTTGCTGTAAGTCACTTTTGATAGTTCTTACCTCTCATCTGTCTGTCCAGGACATTGTGACACCATGTGTTTTACAGCACAGAGAGGTTGTGAAAGAAGATTATCTCTAAAATAGCATGCCCAGTATACATAGAAATTCTGCCATACACAGCAGAATGTGTTAGAAAATACCTTCTCACCCCTCTTCTGATCCTTTCTGGTTCTTCCCTACAACTGTCTGACCAAACAGCTGCTTTGTTCTCCTGAGATTAGGATGGTTTTAGTCTGGGATTTCAACTCTTACATAGTCATGCACCTACACACTAGTCTTCCATGGTTCCTTACAATGATACAGAAGAGATAATGCTATTTTTGCAGAAAGGTGCGAGTGAAGCCAGGATCATGTGGGTTCTTTTACAAGTGCTAGATATTTTCTAGACTAAAGAAAGATGGGTATTCTAGTGGCTAGGTCACAGGGTTGTGGACATGAGAGCATCTTGTTCTCTAATTTTTGTCTGAAACACTGACTATGATGAACTATGATGAACATTTTTCTATTTGCTGGAAGAAACTCAGAGGAAAAGAAGGCTGTGTCTGATCAGAGTTTTCTTCTGTAAATCGATTACAAAAATATGAGAACAGAATGGTCTTCCTCAGATGAAAACCAAAAATAAAACATACTCCCAGCAGTTGATTGTACAGGGAAAGTAAGTAAGGGAGTGGCGGGAGGGGAGAGAAAGAGAAATGTGTTTTTGGTAAACTTGGTATAGTTTTTCTTTTGCATTTACAATGAAGAAGATGATGATACAATGTGAGTCACATTAAGTTGTACATTATCTAATTTAAGGTCAGTACATATTATCTAATAAATATCATATGGAGCATGTAGAATATGACATCAGATAAGTATATATTGCACTATGCAGAGCATGTCTTGCTGTGTAGTACAATAAAGAAAATTGAGTTTCATATTTTGAATTGTACTTTTTAGGAGTGTGGTGGTAAATATGTTTCACAGGCCTTATTCATTAAAGATTTTGATCTGTGTCTGTGAAATGGTAAGCATGTATGTGAGTACACACACAATTTGTGTACCTAAAACATCAGGTGTTTGACTATCCACTTACAAGAAAAGGAGAAGGGAGGGGAACAATGGGCTGAAGAAGAGTGATGTGCATAGAAAAAGACACTATTGATGTTTTCCAGTACATGCTACAACTTTTAAAGTATAAAGTGCATAAAGAATTTAGACTGTGTCCTGAATACTGCTGACTCTTTCTCTCATTTTAGAATTCCTGTATTAGCTGCATAGTACTGTGTTGGTTAAATGTAATCAGAAATTGTTCAAATGGTTTGTTTTGTTTTAAATAAAACCTTTTTATTTGTGCTATTATTTGATATTTGACATATTTACAATTTAAGCTATTATAAGACATATTTAAGCTATTATAAGACATAGCTTCTTTTAGTGAATAAACATATGAAACTAAGAAGTTATCAAATAACGTACTCACAAACACTTAAAAAAGACATTAAATAGATCTATATTGCAGTCAAAATTGCAATCATGAAGTAGTATGAACCTAAAAGATTTAGCTTTAAGATTGGTCAAAATAATGTACTCTTTACAGGCTAATACAGAAATAGATCAAGTTAATTATGAAGAGTAATCCTGTTTTTCTGGTTCTATATTACTCTACATGTCAATATATGCAATCCCTTAATTATTGACATTCAGGTTGATTGAGTAACTTCTGGATTTTTGCCAATGTCTGTGGAGTGATTTTGGTTATATGGTCCCAGCCTGGCATTGAGGTGGGCCTTCAATGGATCTATCTGTAAACTTGACATCGGGAACATATTTATCTTGTGATGAACTGATAGTTACATAATGGCATTTTAATTCATACTTTTACTATGCAAAGATATTTCTGTAAATTAAAAGACAAACAATTTGCTCTGCTTCCATAGAGTTATGGGAGGATGGAGCACAGAAGACAACCACTAGAAATTGCATCATTAAGGTAACATGTAGCATTGGGAATTATAACCATAACCTGTGAAATTTAGAATTATATTATATTCTCCATTGTTTAGAATAATAGCATGTATTGCAGGATGTTATCCCCAGCATATGCCCTTTAATGCATATGTATATTACATTTAGTTAACTAGCTATGTAGGAAATCTCTCTTCCTCAACATTATCAGAGAAGATGATAACATTAAAAAATCATCATAAATACACCATGCTTTCAGCTAAAAATCTATTCATCCATAATCTTGCAGCTATTCAACACAACAGTTTTTTTCATGCAACTGCTTTGCTTGGAGCTGTTCATCCAGAATATTGCCTTCCATTTAAACTTGCTTAAATACTGATATACATTTGCATTATTGTCATTAAGGTCTGGCCATTCTGCACAGCTTACACTTAATAAAAGATCTATTCAAATTAAATGGTAAATTGTATAAATATTGTCCTTTCAATCTTCAAAACATTTAGAATTTTATGTCAAAAACCCCAAAACGTTATTTTAATATTTTATCCTTTAGGGAATTTCAATCGTATGGCAAATTCAATGCATACTAGGTATATTCCTTTACTCAAATGCTGAAAATGTTGGCCTCTACTGTTTCTGTTTTCAAGGATTTCAACCAGCCTAGCTCACAGGAGATAATTTTAAATTGAATTGTACTTTTGTAAAGCAAAAGAGGGCTGAATTAAATATAGTAAAAGCATAATATACAGTAAACCTACCCCACATATAATCCCTCATAAATTGGACGATTAATAAAATATATATATACACTTCATGATTTCTCTGTGCTGAAATGGAGTGCATGAAGAACTAGGTCTTATTTATTGACTTGATGTTCTCTTGATCAGTTTACCTGGTATATGCTGAAGAACTGTTTATGCGGGGTGAGATTCTGAGTGCCACAGACAAAACACTATGGAATGGAATTATGGAACTAACTACGGGAATATGCACAAAAAATGTATCGAGAAACTGCTATATTTTATCTTAGGTCTTGCCACACATAAATGATGCAAGTGCATAGTTACTATGCTGCCAACTTTTCAATGCATTTTTCTGAATATTAGAATCATTCTAAGAATGAAAGGCTTAAATCTATCTTCTTTATCTACTCTGCACTGAGTTTCTTTTATAAGTTCAATTCTCAAAGCATTATTCATGAAAATAATTATGTTTTTTTTAATGACAAGAGCCTCTGGAAGTGAACCATGCAGAAACATTTTTGTCATTTTTGTGAAGAGTGACTTTCCACCAAATAGGCCTTTTTCAACATTTCAAATTCAATACTGACAAGATTTTAATGAGGACATAAAGACATCAACTGACGTCATGGATAGGCACGTGAAGGTCTTTGCTTCCCTCTAGTGACTGGTCCAGGAAGAGATTTAAGTCAATCTGCTCATGTTGCTCAACTATGGCATAGAGATTCAGTGAAAGATCAATTATGTATAAAGATACCTGTGAGGTCAGTGAGATGATGATACAGCATTGAAGGTGTATACTTGTGACAGAACTTGATAGATTATGGCACTTTTAAACCGGACATGTGTTTAACTATTTTTGATGGAGTTTTACAGTTTTATCAGGAAAATACATGATTTCAGTGTTGACAATTCAAGAACTATGGGATGACCTCTAAGATGCCTTTCAAAGCACTCTTCCAAAAGTTTAAGGTTATTTTGTTATGTAAACACTGTTCTTGTAGAAAGACAGACCAGACTCGGATGAATTACATGCTTGATTTATCACAGAGAATAGCTATCAATTCAGGATACTTCAATCAGATTTAGACCATTCATTTGGAAGTAAAGATGAGTAAACCTATACTCTGCAAATGCTCAAAAATACTTATTATAATTATATTCTCATTATTGTATTACTAAAAGTAGTTGTATTTATACCAGTTGCAGTTCTCTTTTGTACTGACTGAAAATAAGTTTAAAAATAACAAATACATGTCTGCAGAAAATTACACAACATCATTCACTTATAAGCAATGTATGCACATGATCTGTGCCCCTGTTGACAAAAGAATAAAAGAGAATGGCAGAAGGGTACTTCCACAGATCCTTATCACATGGGTAAGCAATATTCCCCAGATTTTTCATCTTCTTGGTGATACAAGTAGACTATTTTTTGTTTGTTTGTTTAAAGATTGTGTAGTACAAGAACCTTTAATTCTGCCACACTACTTCTGTTGGATAAAAAGAGCTAAATTCTGCAGAACAGGCAACAGCCATGAGCTCATTAGAATCAATGAGAAAAAAAAAAAAAAAAGAAAAAGAAAACAGAAATATAATTTATATCAATATCACTTTTGAGATCTGCAGCATGGCACGAAAATTATACTGGTTTTCAGTACATCTAGAGAGTGTTCTAAAACAGGACTATGGAATTTGGAACTCTGACTCTACTGGGGTTTGATGAGTGACCTTGGACAAACTGCTTTGCTTCTATTATGCCCTTGTTACCTCTGTCTGTAAACCAGGAAGATGATACCAAAATCTGTGTTAAATTGCTTTTAAATCTGTAATTGTAACACACTTTAATATTTATGTGGTATAAATGAGAAAGTTTGACAAACTTTCATGGTTAGAATTATGCTATGTTGTACTTTTGGAAGCTTTATTGAATTTAGTGGACATTGTTTTCTCCTACAGTCCAAGTCTAGCACCATGCTGGATTCACAGATCCCAATTGCTGCATTTTGTGGTGAGGTATTCCTAGGGAAAACAATTATCACATTTTATTTGACTTGGCAACATCCATGAATTTTTCTGGTAAAACAGATACAAAAACAAATTAAGGCAAATTTGTTTTCTATTCTGAAGTTTATTCAGACTGCTTTATTATTTTCTGCCCTCACTATACATGAAAAAACCTGTCAAAAGTCCAATTCAAATATTAGCATTTGATTATGAAGATACAACCACTAGTTCTTTATATTCCTATTTCAGAATTATAATTGCCTAATATTACAAGAAACACCTATTTTTAGTTTCTGAAAATCTACATTTACATAATGGCAATAAATACCAATTTAATTCTCAACAAATGGAGTTGATTAATCACCCAGCAAAAATTAAAAAGAAAGTGAACTTGTTAGTAAGAATCAATTTGATTTTCTTTTTTTGCTATAAATCTGAGGCCATGTAAGCTCTGTTCATGACCGTGTAGGTGTTAGTGAAGAGCAGTGTTATAAAAAAGGACTAAATTATAAATTCCTCCCATATATACTGATTCATTTTGAGTATGACTTAAGCAAAGGAAATTTTGGTCTGACTCCTTTTCAACATAAAGGCACTCCGTTTTATATTGTACAATACCTACATACTCAAGAACTAAGTACTCCTGTATTACAGTATAATCTTAGCAGTTTGTAAATCTAAAGATTTTAAAATTTAGGTCTTGCACGGCTTAAGCAGTGGTTTGCCACTTGATCTGATCTGTTTCAGTCAGACTCAATCAGACAAAGTCTTTTGGTTGTCTGCAAGAGAGTTTGGATCAGGTTTTTCATTACATACAGTTCTAACGAATAAGAATATGATTCTGTGGAGTCTTTCAATTCTTTATGCAAGACTACAGAACGAACAGGAGATTATGTATTGTGCTACTAAGCAAGTTCTACCGTGAAACGCTCTTCACAGAACTAGGTACTTCAGGAGGCATTTCTCTTTTGAATATATCTTTTGATTAAGTTCACTATCTTAATTGTTCCATTACATTCACAAACATGACCATATAAGGTAACATGGAAATAAAATTTTCTGCCTTGAAAAATATGAAAGAAACAAAGTCTGACTGAAAATCTGGACCAACATGTCTGACTGATGGAAGAAGTAAAGCTTCAGCTGGAATGTATTGCCAAACTAACATGAATTACTCTCAGTCAATTTTTATTCTACTTACAGAGAATATCTATTTCCTCCATATCTTCCTGGTGAAAAAAATAACATGACTGTAAAGTAATATAAAGTAATGAGAGTCTACTATTCATTTTTTCCAGAAGCAAATTCTGATTTAGGATATTCTAATTATTTGTTGATTTTGAGACATTTTGAGATGAGTTATAAAGGGTCTTTTGGGTTCTTCAATCACGGGTGGATATACACATGAGGCCTGATGGCAACAGATGGGATCCACCTTGTCTCACAGAGGTGAAAAAGATCCTGGGGCAATGATTAGCAGGGCTCATTGAAAGACCTTTGAACTAGACTGGAAGGAGGGAAGAGGATATGAAAACAGCTGAGAATAGTCAGGTAGGAATTAGGGCTTCCACCCACAAAGCGGTGTTGGGAACATTGGCCCAGCTGAAGTCTATCTACGCAAATGCACTTAACCATGGTGCATCAGGAAAGCTATAATACAATAGCTATCACAGAAACGTGGTAGGGTGTCTCACATGACTGCAGTGTCTCAATCAGTGGCTACAAGCTCCTCAGAAGGGACAAGGAAGGAGGGGTCGCGGGGTGGCCCTGTATGTTAGGGACTCTTACAATTGTTTAGAACTTAATTATAGTGACAATATGGTTGAGTGACTATGGCTCAGAATCAGAGAGAAGGACAACAAGGCTGATATCATAACAGAAGTTACATTCGAAGGACATCAAAGAACTAGAGCATGTCCAAAGAAGGGCAATGAAGCTGGTGAAGGGTCTAGAGCACATGGCTTATGAGGATTGGCTGAGAGAATTGGGGTTACTTAGCTTGGAGAGAAGGAGGCTTAGGGGAGACCTTATTGCTCTCTATAACTACCTGAAAGGAAGTTTTATAGAGGTGGAGGTTGCTCTGATCAACCAAGTAAGAAGTGATAGAACTAGAGGAATTGGCCTCAAGTTGCGCCAAGGGAAGTTTATTTAGATCAGATATTAGGAAAAGGTTATCAGGAATTGGAACAACCTGTCCAGGGCAGTGTTGAAGTCTCCATCCCTGGAGGTATTTGAGTCATGTGGACATAGACCTTTGCAATATGGTTTAGTTGAGGACTTGTCAGTGTGAGGTTAATGATTGGACTCAATGATCTTAAAAGTCTTTTCCAATCTAGGAAATTCTGTGATTCAGTCATACTTGATCATGATTTCAAAGGCTTGCAAGGCTAGGCAAGGCTAATGGTCCATCATGGTAGTTTACTAAAACAAAATGGAGAGGAGAGAGACAAAGCAAATCAATCTTCCCTGTCAATTTTATCAAAAGGCAACAAAATGCAAATTGTTGTTTTGCTGGTGTACATGCAAGCTTACATCCTAAAGCTGAGTCACATCCTGCCCCATAGGCAATTTTGTGAGAAAATCAGACTCTTTACTTGCATTGAACAAATTCCTTTACGGACTATTTCTCCACAATTGTATCCAAGGACAACAGGAGGAAAAAAAATAATTAAAAACTCTAGATGATGATTAAACAAAAGTAATTATAAACTTTTTTTAACCCTCTTTTTAATAGAGGATGATATATTATTTCTGGAGTGGAATCCCGAAGTTACATAAATATATACAATTTCTCATTTCTCATATATAAATATTCATAGTTTCACACAGCTTCAGGGTAGAAAAACTAAGTGACTGTCAATGTAAATTTGTATGGCAACAGAAAAAAAAAATGAGAGTAGACCTACCACTTGCCCCAAACTAAAACTAAACCAGGTCAAAATCCTTGAAATATTAAAAAATTCAGCTAATTGTATTGCACTTCTGCCAACAGTATATTCAGCAGGGAAGAACTGCTATGAACACAGATCTGGATGATTAAAACACTGTCATACTGTTACAACATCCTTCTGCAGCAACAGACAGAAAGAAATCTCAGAATACTAAAGCCTTTTCCTTACCAAGTGCTGTGAGATGTCATGTTGCACTGTGTACAGCTCTGGAGCACACCAGCAACAACTGACACTGTGCTGTAGTGAACACATGTGGCCACATTACGTACAATGCATTTTGAAATGAATGAACACCAGCCACAATGATTTGCTAATCAGCTGATGACAACTGAAACTCCCATGTGAGTTGTGACTTTATTCCAATGACCCACCATGTCTACCCCATTTGCCATGGCCTCATTTGTGATGGTGTTAGCCAAGGGTTGCACGTTAGGGTGGTACCTGCAATGCTCAGTACTGTTGCACTTAGATTGCAGACTCTTAATGTGTTTTGAATTCTACATCCTCATTCAAGTGTCCAGGGGCTGGGTCCACTAAGACAAGTGATTAAATTTGTCAGGCCAACCTTTCATGTATCCTAGAGCTCCATACAGACTGTCTGCTATGGACCCTATCACAGCAAACATCACAGTTCAATAGAATTACAGCCTACAAAACCTCCATAGTAAATGGCATTTTTAAAATGAAAATGTATGCATGGATATTAGGATTCTTTGACCCCCTCACTCTTATGCAGTCTTGCCCAGACTTACATAAAGCAAAATAGCACTGGCAAAAAAAAACCACTGACAGTGATATGGCTAAGGTTTTTGTGTGGCATGGTGACAAACGCATGGAAAGAGTGGTAAAATTAAATATAGAGGTTCTGGGAATCAGATCTCCAGACCATGAATATTTTCCTAAGTAATATGGCAGAGTTTCAGCCTGACATGTTGTGAGTAACACACTCCAGAGGATCTGACAGCTCAGTGAGGACGGGCTGCTTCTGTGAGGATGAAAACTGTGTTTCAAACTTCTTAAGTAACTTCCATAAAGAAAAAAAATTGAAGGGCCAGTCCCTGAAGTAATTGCTCTCACCATTGGATTACATGCTGGTTGAGACTATCTCTATTGTCTCTCTCTCCTTTCTTCTTTTCTTTCCCGGAAAAGTAGGAGGACAGAAGAAGAACTTTCAGAAGTTTAATTTAATCTTAAAATCTTAAAAATCACTACTGTGGGGTGGGAAATTCACTGGAATTAATGTATCACAAACAGTTCCAGTAATAATTCGTTCATGCCCAACTATGCAAACAGAAAAGATACAACTATTTCTTGAGTTTTTGTTTGTGTCTGTGTGGTTTAAGGAATTAAATTCTTTCTCCTCAAAACGTCAATTACAGATATTCCACACATTTTCCCATACACTGAAAGGAGAAGCATTCTGTACCCTAAGACTTTACCAAATGCAATATTTAGATATATTTTCTGAAATGAATGGACAAAGATACCACTCAGATTTCTAAGGGGAGAGAGAAATTACCATTTACATACCATTAATGCTACCAGCCTCATGTAGGGAAGCTGGAAATATCAAAGGAAACATCAGTACTCATAAACAGCTTGGTTTCAATCAACGCAGACAGATATGCTCTTTACTTTGGGAGAATCAACTGAAATAAACTGCTGAGTTATGGGATTTGAGCTTGCCCTGTATAATACATGACATAATATTTTATTCTTTAGTTGTACTGTCTCAATATTATACACACATTTGACTAGCTGCCTTTGGAAACAGCTCAAGCCTGCCAGCTTGACAAGTGGGAAACCTTATAAAATATCATCACAGGGAAGAATCATGAAATCTCACAGAAAGAATGGACTAAAACTGCTTTTGCCAGAGTTAAGTTGACCAAATTGTCACAAGTATCAATGATAGTAGGGTAAGTTTGATGATATGGTGTGATTAAACAGCTCACAGATCCAGAACTTGCTTCAAGAATGGATGTCAGGGACTGTTATCACCGATCAATCTCCTAGGAAGTATGCCCAAAAGCCAGGTAGACTTCCCCTTGCTGTTGGGGAGGTATTAAACTAAAAAGATCAGTGGAGGAAGTTTCATTTACCAAATATGAACTTGCAATGCATGCAGATTAAGATGTTGGAGAAGTGGCTGAAAAGGGTGGCAAAACCCATTAGAGGTTACTGCTGGCTGCATGCCGATGATAAAAGCAAACAGTTTTCATCTGAAAAGCACTTAATTTAAAACACCTGTCTCAGCATAGACTACTGATTAATTAAGTACCTTCATCTAAAAGCAGATTACTTTTTGTTGGGTTTATTCCAGAATGCTTGCCAAATCCTGCTTACGCAAAAAATACCCAGTTTGGAAGGACATGAGTACAGCACAGGTCAGTAGGATTTGCTATGTGGATGAGGCTATTAATCCATCAAATTCAGTTGCCTGCTGCTGAGAGTGGCTAATTCCTGAGTCTTAGAAGAAAAGTGGAAAAAATAAAAGAAAAAACAAGCTACCAAGAAACCTTCATCATCATGGACACCTAACCAACTGTACAGACCTCTACATAATTATTTATTAGGTTTTATAAATAGTAGTAACTGATCCAGCATCATAGAGTTCTCATGATGACTTAAAACTCATGGTGTCAGAATACAAATTCTGAACTGTTCCTCAGTAAATACAAATAAAATGATTCAAAACAAAAAGAAACATCATTACAAAAATAAAATTATTAATTAACTAATGCTTCCACAGCTAACTTTACAGAAGTCTTCCTAAGGAATGGAGGTAAAAAGTAGAATTTTGTCTTTGCTGTTACACAGTCATGTAAGAGACAATGTAACATTCTCATAAAATAACACACCTACATATTGAAAACAAATGATAAAGTTGTCCATGCAGAACTTACTGATAGATCATATCTTATTTTGAATATTTGATGGCTTATGTCACTTTTCAAAAATGATAATCCCATCTTCAAATAATTTAACACTTTGAATAGCTACTATTAAATAACATAACCAGAAAAGATACACTTCAGAAAACAAAAGCTTATGTTTCTCCCTCAAAAACTCAGACTACTTATGTAAGCTCTGTTTAAATTTTAGATTTCAAAGGTTCACTTTTCCATACATATTCTGAAGCATACTGAAACCAGTACTCAGATGCAGCACTAAATTTATCTATAAACGATACTAAGAGAAATGCATGCAAGCATGAAATATGTTTGTGTGCCATTGTTTCACACATTTATCTTGAATATCTGCATGAAATCTTTTAATCACATTATTCAGTTCACAGCATGCATTTGGTTTTGTTTTTTTTTTCTTTTCTTCCAGTAGTATAATTCCATGCAAATATGCTTTTCATATTCTGGACTGAAGTAGAGAAATCAGACCATGTGCCCTAAATACACAGTACTTACAGTAATGCATGAAAAAATGGTAAATAAAGCACTGTACTACTACTGTGTAAGCAAAGCATTGTGAAGAGGAAACAACATGCTCTAAATGTTCTGCATTCTCTGTGCCCATAATAATACATAATATCATCTTTCATGTACTTTATTTCATATTTTTTAATAGAAATGGAATATTTTGATTTTTGTTGGCAAATAACTGCATTATGATTCTTTCCTGCAGGCATAGATCATGATACCACTTATATTTTGAATGACTTCTAGTATCATGTACAAAGTTTCTCATTTCTATACTAAAATGCTGTTTCTCAGTAATCAGTGTACTGATGTAAACCCAGGCTCAAGAATGAAAGCATTCACAAAATCACAGGAATGCAATTTCTAACACTGATTTTACTGCTTTACTTCTTTACGGTGTCATTTTCTGATTTGCTACAGAAGAGACACACAGAGAAAAAAAGTAGAAGGCTGCTAGCAAGCTTTCACTATTTAATGTACAGCTATTATTTCACTAAACTAAAATGGAAATTTGCACCAACTGAAATTAAGATTCCTGTATCACACTTGAAAATGATATTTCTCCCAGCAGTAACAGAAACATGAGCCTTCTTTAGTTTTCTGTCTGATCATTTACCCACTCACTTGTTGCCCAGCAACTACCATCAAGGAACTACAGTTTTTAGACATCCTCATTTTAATCTCGAAAAAACAGATTAAAAATACTATGTGAGTAATCTCTTCCCAGTGAGATATTGTATCATTTCAATTTACACAGCTGCAGAAAGGAAGCTGAGTGAATGGAGAATCCAGTACTTTCACTGTGCAAAAGGTTCACTTTCCCTGCCCTTGTACCAACCCATTTACTGACCAACTATTTAAATATTGTTAGGTATCTTGTAATATTTGAAAAATAGCACTAGCAAACATCTGTCACTTACGTTCTTGAGTCATCCCACAGCACACAGTAGGGATTCAATGTGCCCTAAGAAGAAAACAAAGAAACCTATTAGTTACTGGCATACAAAAATATGTATTTATTTGGGCCTCATCCTACAACATTGTGCTTATACTCTGATGAAGTGATGCCACTAAAATTGCAAAAGCTTAAGGTTACCTCTTACAGAATACTTAAAAAGCACTTTAACCTCAAAGCAGAGTATTTGCTATATTCTCTCTCTTAGATAAGGTAAGCATAAAGATGGCTATTTGGTATATCCTAGTAGAGTTGAAATATGAGATAAGCGTTAATTTGATAAGAAACTTAACTTGCCTGAACATTTCTGGGTGTGTTTAGAGGCAGAATTTTAGGCCCCTTGGGAACCTGGATGTCAAACCCAGTAATGCCTTCAGAAATCTTAAGCATATGTTGGGCAAAATGTCTAGAGGCTAGGATTTCAGATGATCCCACATTCAACACCTAAGTCTTTTTGTCAGTCAGGTCCTAAATCAGCAGACACTTTTGCTCAAAATATTTTTTTCTGTTGATCTTTACAATCCCAGCTCCAACGTATTCAAAGTCAGTTTTCTGATTTGCTTTAGAACAGAATAGTAATGTAGGTTTATTACACATCATTAAACTGTGGGTAACATTTTGGCAAATTGAAATATCTTTATTATTACAAATGTTTATTTTGCTGCCTAGGAAGAGCTGAGACAAGATTAAAATTCAAAATTTGCCCCTAATCTCATAATCTTTTAAATCTTCCTTTATCAAAATTCAGATTGATTTATACATACTTAACTACCTAAAAACTGCAAAACTATATTCTTGTTCACCATAAACATTGGAACAACATAAACAAATTAGATATAAAATACAGAATGAAAAAAAAAATTTTTATTCTGATTTGGAGAATTTAGAGGTGAAAGACACTATTTTCTTGTGTTAACATTAGTGTAGTTCTTTCATGAAAAGTGTTGGTGCAGTAGACATAAAGACAGTTTCATATAAACAAAACACTTTGATATTTCATTCTGAAAAGTTATTTATAGAAAAAATATAGTAAGCTGTGAAGTAAATATCTATTAAATATTTAAATTCTTCCATCCACCTCTTTGTCAAAGGTAAAAAAGGTCCTTCTGAAGATGCCTGTGAGAGAGGCATTTAGGGTAATTTTAATCTTCTATTTCAGTATTTTGCTGACTGCATTGAATTTTATGAGTAGAGTATAAATATTTAAAACCAACATATACTTACGGTGCTTTATATTAACATAGCACTGTACCAACATATATAAAGGGTGTTCCATTCCCCAAAGTATTTATAAAGAGGAAGAGAAAGAGGGATAAAGCACTGGTAACAGCCCCATTGAGATTGAGAGACCAGGTCCTAAATCATTAGCCAAAACCTTTCAGATACAGCGATGTAAGAGGATAGAAAAGGATAAGAATTAAGAACAATAGAATGATCAATAGAATGATGGTGTGGAATTAACCTTTTTAAAAATATCATTGTATAGAAAGTATTAATGTGTATCCTAAGTCTTTGTGAAGAAATTCTCCTTGCAATCTGGTACAGCCATATACATATTAGAAAAGCACTACTGTAGTTGAATTGCAGTAAGATATTCCATATCTGAGATCTGAGAGCTATCTTTCCTATCAGCAGATATTGTACAATTTATGCTCACTATTCCCACAGAGCAAGTAGAAAGAATATGAAAACACTTACAGAAAAAAAATGTCCATTATAAAGAAATCTACAAAACTGTGAAATAAAAGCCTTTTCAGAAAGCTGAAACAATAAAACTGCTGCTGTCAGATCACACTCTTCACTGTCTTTGAAATGTATCAAAATGAAACAAACAAAAAAAAAAGAGTATGTTTGGTCATTGCAGCCACTAAAGAGAAGTTAAGCAGAAACATGGAGACTGGGATAAATATTACTCCTATTTGTTAAGAAGGTCCTGTGTGAGGTTTTGCTCTGTCAGGAATGGCAGCTCGCAAGGGTACAGCAGCCTTTCAGAACTTCTTCCTCTTGATAACCCCATCACCCTTCAAGGACTGCAAGGAGCACAAGGAACTTGTCTTCCTATTTTTTTTTTCACCCTTAACTTGTTGCTCTCTTTTTCACAGTCTTGCTGGGTCTGGCCTCCTAGCGAGGTCTCCTCACATTGCTGTCACCAAGTTGCTTGCAACAGCCATCACTGTCTGTGAGGGCAGCAATCTTTCATCACAGCTCTTGCCAATTAATTACTTAGCTACAGCTAATGATGCAGCTACTGTGTCCATTAATGTTTATGGATGTTGCAGTATTGATTTATAAACTACAGTACAGGACTTGGATAACTCTGAAAACAGACATGTGTATGAGTGTGTATGCATATATATCTCTGGTTGGAATATAAAACTGAACTTTCAAGATGCGATTGGCAACTTTGACAGCTATGCAGCACAGTGCTAGATGAGTTTTATAGACAGGGTTTTCAGTTTCACTGAAAGCTTGATGTCTGATGCTCCTGCTGGCTCCTTACTCCAGTGTCCCTGGAGTGAATGTCTGTGCTGTCAGAAGGTGAGAGTTCATAGTCTCTCTGGAGCAAATAGGATTTTGTTTGAATTATGTATTTTTAAAAAGATTACTTTGGTGTCTCCTTAACCAAACTACTGGAAAAATACAGTTACACTCATCTAAGTGTTCACAGTGCGTAAGACCAAATAGCTTGGTCACTCAATAATGCATTGCAAGCCACATTCTCACCGTGGTTAACTGCCTATTATATATTAAATTATCTGCAAAGTCAAATACCATGTTATATGCAAACAGCACATCTAACCATGATTTACATTTCCTCCAAGAAAATAATCCTCTGGTTGTATTAATAAATTGGATAATTTTGACATAAAATTAATCAATGATGATAATTTTTGAATAAATTAATTTTAAGGTTTATTTGTATTAAACACATTAACTCTTTTTAAATTATCACATTTGCCCATCTTTTTTCGTAATGCATGGGAAGGTAAAAGAACAAAAGTGTGGGTATACTATATATTAGTAGGCATGCTCTAGAGTTTGCTTAAAAATTAGTCATTAAACCAATTTGGAAACAAACTGTTCTGAATAATGAACAATATTTCAATAAAAAAGTTTGAAAATAACAAAAATAACATGAATAACCATTTTAAAAAATGTCAGAAGAAAGAGAATGTCTGTATTTTATATTCTGTTTATTAATCTATTTAATTTACATCTAAATTAATCTGTGAGCCATTAGTAAATAATGTTTAAAGTTTAATGATATATCAATACTAGTTTTGTTTTTCTGTATGTGACATACAAAGCTTTTTCTATAATAACATATTATAATTAAATAAATGCATGTTTTCATCTGAGAAAATTATAGCAAAAATGATTAGAATGAAATTAAGTGTGAAGGTGAGCAGCACTCAAACATACAAAATAATATTTCTATGCATCTATAGCCTTAGTTCTTTAAAAAAAAATGCCATTATGGGGGCTAAGCCTTGAACAGAAAAATTAACGAACATGTAAAGATTTTAAAATTTTGAAGCTCATTTCCATTCCTAGCTTGACTAGAGCAATATTTTGTCATTCTATCTGTCAAACCAATGCTTTTATCTAGGTATTTCCTTTATACATATACTACATATCTAAGTCCAATTTAAGGACTGGAAATTTGTTTCATGAACTTGATGCGTCTCTGGATTAAGTTATATGACAAAAGCTGAGCTAAAGGGTGGCATAAAATTGTCTCTGGTATCTACTAGCAAGGTTATTGTATTTTTTTCTGGTCAAAATGTGAGCTAATACAACACTCATTAATATTCCTTTACTAAAAGTTTGACAAAGCAGAGTGACAATCAGTGTCTCTAATCTGACCTTTTGTAACAATGGAGTTTCATTCAATTTCCAAGATCTTGAAACTTGACAAAAACTTTCTCTGTAAATTACTCAAAGGGATGGATTAAAAGATAAATAAATAAATCATTTTCTAAGATTTTTCTAGAATTTTAGCTTCTGGGGACAGTGGTTCAATCTTTTGTTAGTCCAGCCTTGCTTGTGTTGTGCTGCTTCTAATAGCTAATGTTTGGCTTATAAGTATTTTCAAAGCGGACATCTTGCTTATCAATATTAATATCTCCTTAATTTTTAAATTCTTTTTCTAGAGTGACAAAGGTAATTACAACCTTTTTTTTTTCTTTCCCTATCTGCTACCCCACACTTTTTCAAGGAGTAACTCCAAAGTCAATATACAGAAATTGTACTCCAACATTCCTTATCTCTAACTCATGCATGTAGCCCCACAATCATTGTTAAAATATTAAAGTCTAGCATTGGAGATACCATAAACTCTTCCTAATAATGATCTTAGTAAGATCAATAGAAGTATTTTATTTCCAAGATGGGTTGTGGGCTTTTTCCTGATATACAGGAATAAATTGTGGTCTGCTTCATGAGAACAGGCTGAGGGAGCTGTGTCTTTTTATCTTGGAGAAGCCTGAGGGGTGACCTCAGTAATGTTTATAAATATGGAAAGGTGAGTGTCAGGAGGATGGAGCCAGGCTCTTCTCAGTGACAACCAATGATAGGACAAGGGGCAATGGGTGTAAGCTGAAACATACGTTCCCTGTAAACATAAGGAGACACTTTTTCACAGTGAGGGTGACAGAGCACTGGAACAGGCTGCTCAGGGAGGTTGTGGAGTCTCTTTCTCTGGAGACATTCAAAACCCACCGGGACACATTCCTGTGTGACCTAATCTAGCTGATCCTGCTCTGGCAGGGCTAGATGATCTTTTGAGGTCCCTTCCAGCCCCTAACATTTGGTGATTCTGTGAAATACTCTATTACATTTTTAGAGAAATTTCTCCTCCAGCTGTGTATGACCAGTACATATATGACCACTGGGGCAACTGCTTATAAGAAAAAGCACAGGTTTACAGTCTTTTGCAATACAATTTATGAAAGCTCTAGTAACGATGTCTCTTCTAATCATCTGTTGAAATAAAACCCTCAAAATTCACAGAACAATTAACTTGGTTTTGCATATATACATACCTGAAACATGTACATATTCCCTTCAAAGTATGTTAGACTTTTCCTGGGTTTAAGCTTTAGCAGTTAAACTGGGTTTTATTACCTCATATTTAAAATCACCCCATTTCCTTCTCTCATATGATCTGATAAATACATTTGGAAGACCATATCAGCTATTGCTGTACTTACATTAGACAGATGAGCCAATTCTATCTCCAGGAAAGAATCTGTGGTTTTAGGCTCAGGTCGTATAGTAACAACAATGATTTTTGAATTAACCACTGTGAAATTCCTGGGAAAAAAAACACAAAAAACAACAAACCATGTAAAAATGACAGATTAAACTTAGTATGAGGCTAAATCAGGATGATAATATTAAATTTAAAGAAGTATCTCATTTTCCATTGCTTTTGTTGAAAAATATTGAGGGAGAAAAAATATTTTACTGGAAGTCATGAAAACATTCACTCATTACCAACTATACCAGACACATTAAAGACTGAAGAACATCGATGCTGGCAGAAATGCCATTCCTTAAACTGATTTACTAATTGGAAGTGTATATTGATCACACAAACATTCTGTCAATATCTGAATGCAGATCATTTGCTTCTCTCAACACAGAACCACTAGCTATGTTTTATGAGAGAGTAATTTTTCTTCTGAAATGCTGTGCTGGACATTTTTCTGACTGCTAATTGTAAAACTGTGAAGATGGATGAGTGTAATGGGCGATTCTACAGCTCTGTGCTTGTGAAAAAACCTATTGCCAATTTTTGAAACATCATTGCATTTGGTATATGAGTGGGTAACGCCATATGTAATTTTAAAAATATTAACCATCGTTGTGCTGTGACTGCAATCCCACCAAATCCAAACCATTTTTTCTCACATATGTGAGACAAGATTTAGTCTTATGTTATTGTACCAGGTTGGTCAAAATAATAATTTTATGTTAGTTTCTCTAATTCTTCACTGATGTCTCTTTTCATGTAAAATGTGGATCACTATGTTTTGTAGCAACCTTTCTAGCACACATCCAATATTGCCAGGGTTATGCTACTACAGGAATAAAGATATGTTGACATGATGTGCATGTTTGAGATCCTTGCTTCTTATGACTCTGTCAGGCTTAGATAAACCATCAGTTATCAACCTGACTGATCATTATGCGATTTCCTTTTTGTGTAATCCTGCTTTCAAGACCTCCTGCTGATCACATACATACAAATATAAAACCTTATAGAAAGACATATTCACAGGTAGAAGTTATCAAAGAAGAAATGAGGCAATTTAGATGTAATTATAATAGGTGGTATAAATATTCTTTTGTTGTGGTTGGTTTTAAATATTTTTTTTTTTCCTCTAGGGAAATAGCATTTAGGAGAGGATTCCATTTTGATGGATTATTGAAATGGGAATTGCCATGGCTACAGTAATAGAAACTTAACTCAGTGGGTACTTTACTCAGCACAAGGAATGAAATTATTCTTCTGGGGCAAGGCATGAATTCTAGTCCAATTTTAGTCAGCCAAATCATGCAATGGAAATAAATGTAAGTGGTTTTCTATTTTATTTAATTGTTATTTCTTTCCTTTGGTTGTACTTTAAAGTCTCACACATTGTTGAAAACATGTCTGTCTATCAGACTAACATTTAATGTTCAGCAAATTTTCATGGAGTTCTGCAGAGGGGGAATAATAACAGTACCTTACTGTACATACAGTAGCTGAATAGCTATAAATGTTTCCAAGTAAGGCATCATTAAAAAAACCCAAAAAGAATACAGCTCAAAATAAATACAAAACTGTTTTATCTAACAGATCATAACAGGTGGAAATAGAGCTTACCAGGTATTAAAATATTGTAAATGTTGGAAATTCACGTAAACTAATGTAAATAATGATACTTCAGTATTTGATCACAGTCGGTCTTTGTGATTAAGAAAAGTTTGCTTGCTGTGTCTAATTTTGGTATAGTTCTGATTGTTCTAGGTTGAGATCCAAAAGAGCACTTAAGGTGCCTAGACTGTAACCTCAATTTTACCTCAGTCTCATTAAAACCCTACCAATCCACTTACATTCTCAAGAGCCTCTAGCAGACTGTTTCACCAGAAAATAAATATAACTGGCTATATCACTGTGAAATGAAATCTGTATCACTCATTGCTGTCCTGTCTGGGCTGAATGCCTAGTTGCAGATCTCATATTTAACTGTTTAAATAGTCCCTGAAAGAATTCAATTTGGAAAGTTTATTCTAAATTCACGTAACATGTTAAGATGCCACTGAATTAAAGCTCAAAGCATTGTAGCCACAGGAATTTCCTGGAAAATCACTGGTGCAGTGCCATTGATATCTTTCAGGAAAATAATATTTTAAACAACAGTTTAGTATTGAGAACACTTATTCAGTAATTTAAATAAACAGATTTTACAAAACCTCCTGGGAGCTGGAATATGCATGTTTCAGTCCCTCTCATATTGGGAATGTCATATCTGTTGAGAGTGACTTCACCATTACTTCCTTCTCCATCATCAAAACCATCTAAAATTGAACTTTAATGATAAATGAACTTTAACAGGAAGGTTCTCTACTCACTGTCCAGAAAAAAACATATCAGGGTCAAATTTTGAAACAATTTCAAGAAAACGAAATATTAAATTCCTCAGGAACTATGGTTGAACAAATTCTTAAGATTCAGGATGAAAAAGTTTGATTGAGTAAAGGCTCAAGAAGAGCTTCCAGAGCTGCCGTCTTAGTGTCCTAGAGTCTGTTCTGAATTAATAAAAATATTAATAACAAAACAAGAGTTATTTTACTGAGCTCTTTCTCTATCTGGATATACATTTTGAGGGTATTCTTTTCTTTAAGGGTACACATATTGAGTCTATGTGATATGATATTCAGGTTTTCTTTTCCTTTCAGAATGACTTTATGGTGCTCAAGAAAAAAGTACTTATGAATAAAGCATGTTGCTATCTTAAGACAGAATGAAAGATGTTAAAGTTCAATGTGTAAATGTTGTATACATTGCAGAAAAATTACGGATGCTTTAGCAGTAATGCCATGCAGTAAAAACCTATCTCAGATACTTCATCCTCAGTCTAGCAAAGCTGACCTAAGGAAACTTGTGGGCCATTTTGGCTGTACAGCACCCAAAGGAGGGGGTTAGGAATAATATTCCAGATGGGGAAAGTGAATGTTTCAATGCAGGAAATTGTAGAAGAAAAGTACAGTGGTTGTTCAGGTGACAGGGAAAAAATTTTGCTACAGCAAAATCACTGATTCTTTATTTGTTCTTATTTGTTAAAGGAGAAGTTAAAATGGTATGTACACATACAGTATGGCAGTGTATTCCTTCAGGGCGCCCAGGAGAGGAATTATATATCTCTTAGAGGAGTATTTTACTGAGAATCAGTGACATAAATGTGCTCAGGGATGCAAGAGCTATGGAAATAATATTCAGTCTATAGTGTTCAAAATATCCAATATTTCAATATGGGATTGAAATAAATCCACAACATTACAAAACCAGTTCAATGAAGCAAAGTATATTAGGAAATGGAATCAGATGAAGTTTATTTACTTTTTATAATGAAGAATAAAGTACTTTTCTTTTCCCTAACCTTTTGTTTAAAAAGACCTGGGAAAAGTTACTTGAATAATATACGTGTACCACTAGTATTAAGCACATTGTCCAAATTATTCTACTATAATGTAATTGCAAACTTCTCATCTCACACTGTGTTTGCAAGACTTACTTTTAACATACTCTATGAAGTAAAACCAAGAAAAAACAAGCCTATATAGAAAAAAACAGCTAATTTTGGACCTTGTGAAATACATTGCACAGGCTGTCCCAGATAATAAAATCCTCATTTTACTCACAGAACACCTGTGATGTACCAGATGGGGATTCTATGGTTAGGTGGTTTGAAAGATTTTCCCTGAAGATGTATTGAGATATATTTATTTGTTTACTTTAAACAAAGAAGTTCCTTGTGATGATGCAGAGCTTGCATACCCTTTAGTGCTGATACAAAAGAATGTATTGGAATGCATAACACCTTGATTCTTCTGGAAACTACAATCAAATATTTACTTCATTCCCACCCTATCTCTTCTAAAGCCAGGGACTGAAATCACACAGGAAGTAGTAAAGCTTTCTAGATATTTAACTATAGCCAGTAGAAATCATCTCTTTAATCATGTTGTTAAGTTGTAAATGAAGTGGCCTTTAACTGAAACACGAGCCCATTTTACTTTGGTTTACTGTTATGTATATTCTCACCTTTAACTTATTTTGTCTACTGTAATTTTATTTAGAACAGAATCATATGGGATTTTTATCCAGAACAGTTTGGGTTTGGGGTTTATTTTTTTCATGCAACATGCATGGATAACACACTTCTAAGCATCATAAAAAAAATAGATGTGACCTTCCTTCACATTTTACAGTGTTTTCTCTATACACAGAGCTATTGCAATGCATCATTATATTATATTCAGCACTAATATGCTTATCACAATAATGTTTATTAGTCAGATAAGATTAGCACGAATAGTAATTAATATAAATGAATGTAAAATCATAGTTTTTCGTTACAAAATGCAAGCAAATAAAAATAAACCTTTTCCCAAATGCAGTGGGATATACAAACAACTTCACTCATTTGTCTGAACAAATGTCAAATGATAACCCACCCCGTAATAAAGATTCCTTTAAAACCTGCATTGCAGGTGTGGCCAGAAATTTGAGGGAGGTGATTCTCCTTCTCTGCTCATGTAAGATCCTACTTGGAGTACTGCACACAGCTGTGGGATCCCCAGTACAAGAAAGGCATGGACCTGTTAGAGCATATGCAGAGGAGGGCTATGAAGACGGTCAGACAGATGGAACACCTCTCCTATGAAGACAGGCTGAGATAGTTGGGACTGGAGAAGAAAGGCTGAGAGACTTGGGACTAGAGAAGAGAAGGCTCTGGGCAGACCTTATTTCAGTCTTCCAGTACCTAAAAGGGGCCTACAAGAAAGCTGGAGAGCGATTTTTATAAGGTCACGGAGTGACAGGACAAGGGGTACTGGCTCTAAACTGAAAGAGGGTAGATTTAGATTAGATGTAAGGCAGAAATTCTTCACTGTGAGGGTGGTGACACACTGGAACAGGGTGCCCAGCAAAGCTGTGGATGTCCCAACATTGGAAGTGTTCAAGATCAGGTTGGATGGGGCTCTGAGAAACCTGATCTAGTGGAAGATGCCCTTACACACGTCAGGGGCATGGACCAGATGATCTTGAAGGTTCCTTTGAACACAAATTGTTCAATAATTCTATGAAAACAGTTTGAAAATGTGCCATTTTTGAAGTACTATTTTAAGGTCATGAGAACAAATTTTGAATATGAATGCCATGGGCAAAGAAATCCAGCACTATACACTTCCTGATGAGGTCAGAAATGTAAGGTGTAAAAGTTTCAGTATAACTTCATTATAAATATTAACGAAGTGCAGGGAAGTACCGAAGGCTCTATACTCTGAACAAAGAAGAGGCTAGAGATAACTCGGAATAGGTGTTATACTTTTATATCACAGATTAATAATAACTTTTATTTCTTATTCACATACATAAGAGAAAAATATAGTGCTCATTTCCTTTTTTGGGGGCATATGAAAATTGGATTCAAATACTACTGAACATATTCAGAGGCAAAGTAGGATTTCTTCGTATATGAATTTCTAAAGACTTCATTTATGAATAGATATACATAGATTATTAGACCATTTTGCTTTAGAAGCTCACAAAACCTCTCTGTGAACCAAATTGTGCAGAGAAAAGGTCAAATTTGCTGTGTAAATCAGTAACCAGCTGAAAGAAGAACAGATAAAAGCAAAAAATTTGGACACCTACATACACTTTACATAGTCCATAGTACTTAAGTTGCTGTACTGTTATGTCCCCATCCTGTCCCTATTCCTGTTACTCGGGATGCTACTGATTCTATCAAAAATCTAATAAGCCTTAGAAATCTCACTTTTCTAATGGATGGAATAAAAGCCCTGAAATGCTTCTCATATAAGCAAATACAAAGCTTTCAAGGTTCTCACTTGGTTTCTCTAAATTAAAACTATTGACCTGTGAGAGCTGAAAAGGCATTACCATAGACTGTGGATTAAAATATAAAAGTCTGTAAGGTACATGGTTACCTCAATGCTTTTCTAGAGACTGTCTCTAAAGTCTGCCAAAAAGGCTTGACTACAATAGCTATTTGGCTCTATTTCTTTGAATATGGGAGAAGAGAATTAAAAATATCTCCCACAAACATCTCTTCCTTCCTGGCTGATTTCAAGAACTGGCACAACAAATGGAAAGTGCTTAATGACATTTCAGAAGTGTATGAGCTGTCATTTATACCATGACTTAATCATAGACGGGTCTTCCCAGCACCTCCCAGGCTTCCAGGTGTCCTTCAAGGGCATCACTGTTCAAATTGCACTCTACATCAGAGAGATTTCTGTCCCCAGCATTGTAGCTACTCATTGCATAGAACATTGCAACATTACTGGAAACTGTTGTGGGTTTTTTTTCTTAGGAATGAGTCATTTTTCTTCTCAAATTGATTTTGACAAAGCTCAGGTTTTTTTCCATCCTTTGCTTCAAATACTAAAGTTTTGATTAAAAAGAGTAAGGAAAAGTGATCCGATGGCTTCCTAATTAACATCCTTTTTAATTATTCTGAATTATTTACCAGCTATTATGACACAATGTGCACCCATTTTTTTTTACCATATAAGGGCATTAATAGATCACTGGTGCACAGGACCATGTGAAAAAAAGATAGTATTAATGAACCATGAAATGATCTTAACCACTAATTTGAGAAAAGGGGGGTGAAATACTTATTTCCAAATTGTTATCAAGTACAGAAAGGAAAAAGTGAAATGAGAGATGCTCTTATTTATTTATGTATTTGTCTGGCCCTCATAACTGACATACCACAGAGGTTCAGGAACATAAATGTCTTGTTTCTAAAAGGCATCCTCTCTATAGCTCTGCTGCACCTTCTGAATACAACTGGCACTGAAAAAGTACTTGGAAAACTACTACTAGAGACTTTTGTTTAAGCAGAGCAGACAACCTTAGTACATCAGTTACCACCTGGACAAACAGTAGTTTGAAAGACAAGTATAAGTAGCTTGTGCATTAATGTATATCAGTGTACATACCTCTAATCAAGCATTTCTGTAATAAAGCTTAATCTAGATCACATAAAAAAGGAATTAAGCCTATTTCACAGAAAGGCTATTTCCATCATACAAATAACTAAGCATGAAGGAAAGACAAATAGATACGTATATATTTTAAATAACAAGGAAAAAAACACACAACAATATCAATATGCTAACAGTCTTGGTCATCTGCTTTTATTATGACATGTAATGCAGTTATGACCCCAAAATAGAAATAGTTTAATTCATGTTATATTTATGTACTTTCTTACCTCAAAGTGGGCAAAATGAGTTCTAAATTTTTGTATAGCACTGCTCCAAGTACAAATACAGTTGATTCATCTAGTTCTGAAAAGAGAAAGAAAAAAAAAATTCTAAATTCTCTTTCCTAAGCCTTTGTTACCATAAAAACCTGTGCATATCATTTATCATTGTAGCTGAAATTTTATTTTAAATGAACCATCATAATTTTGAATTATGTTCCGGAAGTCTGTCATAAAGACGTAGCACTGTTAAGAATATATCAAAAGATCACATTTTCAAAAAATCCATCACTGTGTACTGACATCCATGCTACTTCATTTACCGTTATTATAAAGAACCTTTAAAGATTGTCATTAAAGTTTAATGCCTAGCAAGTAAATTATTGTCAGAGATCTGCACTGCAACAGTATTTGTAAACTGTATCTGAAACCAGGGTAATTTGCCTGCTGAACAACCTTTGTTAAAAGTTAGGTAACCTGTTGAAACAGTCCAGTCTGTTGGAGTGAAGCAGCTTCAGAGGGTGCAGAGGGTGCAGAACTTTATGTCATCTCCTACCACCACAGGTACAGTTCTGTGCGCAGTAACTAAGTATTGGCTCTTTTGTGCAGAAAAGAATGTCTGGGAGTTCTATAGCACTTTGTTCAAGAGTCTGAAATTAAGCCCCATCATTTCCCTCTGGGGCAAACTGTGGGTACTGGATTTCTTTTGAAGATGAATAAAATGACCACATTTATATCATACAGTGGTCCTATGAGACAAGATCCTTAGTTCCCTTGTTAAAGCTAATAAAATTAACATGCTGACATGCTTCTTTACCTGTTGACATAGGGGTGAAGATAGTTTTTGGAATTACAACCCTGTCTTCTGAGTTTCGTGCCCAATCAACCATTCCTTTTCTTCCTTTCATAGGGAAATTGATGTCAGTTAAAACAGATGCAGCAGGAAGCTTCTGAATGCTAGCCACTAGTAAGAGAAATCACAAAATCAAATAAAATTGTGTTTCATACTTTAAAGCATCATATCATAGTAGCAGTACGGCAATAACAGAAATGTTTAATAATACATTTCAACTAAAGCAGAAATTTATATGATGTTAACTGACACAGGAAGAATAATATTCTGTTTGTTATGCAGTTCTGCTATGGATTAATTCTGTGGCATTGATTGTATCATTTGTCAGACAGATTCTGATTAATAGGGATTATTGAATATGCTGGTTTATTACCCTGAAATTCACACATAAGGACATCGTCATGTCTTCAGAGCAAATTCTAAAATGATCAAATATGACAATGAAAGGAAAAGGATGCTGCAAATTGCTTTGGGAAACCACAGCTAGATGCAAGCTAATGGAGCAATAACAGAGCTTTTATTCCCTATACAGGCACAATTTCAAGATAGACCCATTAAGGAGATTCACATATTAGAAGACTTCATTGTTTTCACACAAATGAGAATAATGCCGTATAGCACTTGATTTTTTTTCCTTGAAAGAATAATCTCTTTAGTTCTTAATTATATTTTTTCCATTTAGAAAAACCCCAACGAAGCAAACATTTCTGTTATAACTTTAACAGATACATAAAGACAGGAAAAATAGGTATGAAATCTAATAATAGGCAGTTTGGATTTTCATTTACTCATTCTCTTTCTCTCTGCTTTGTAACTCAAAATCATTTTCAGCCTTGCTGTTAAATGTAAGTATGACTCCATGGCAGCATGGTCAGTGTCTAGTAAGACTCAAACTACTTTTAAGGACCTGACAGGGTGGCAGGTGTTTACATACACTCAGAGAGGTAACCAACAACACATTTGGAGCACTAGCTCCATTCTTAATGTAAGCCATATTGATAGCCATTTCCTGTGCAGTGCTCTTCCTAATCAATTTATGAACCGGCTAATGTAGTTGGAGAGTTTGAACATAAGGACTATACTTTGATGTGCATAACAATTTCACCGCAAGGACTCTGCAAGAGGGTTGAATATACAGACAATGGGAGACAGATGTAATCACAACAGCAAAATTAAAGTAGAAAACCATTAGGTGTCTCACCGGTGGATTTCGTTTGAAAGGAAATTGTAATTCAAATCCAAGAGAAGAGGAAAATTTAAGAGGCTAACAATATTAACTCTACAAACTTATTCCTTGATAACTGACTCTTAGTTTCAGATTAGACTGGATATGTATTAAAGAATTACATTAGTGAGGTGATATTTGAGGCTATTTCAGGCTTTCCATTATAAAACTATCATCAGGGCTTTACAATTCTAGTTACAAACCACTCCGGGCTGAAATTGGCAAATACATTCCCAGCCCTAAAGGGATGCTTTTCCTTGTGAATTTTCAGGTGGTATGTGGAGAGAGGAGAGTTCAGGTATTTTAGAATTACTATGGCATAAATTGAATTGCGTGTTTTCACATGCAATCAGTGGTTATACAGAACACATTAAGATTGTAAAAATGGATATTTATCCATAGTTCTTAAAATCTGAAAATAAATTTAAGTTACTTTACACATAAATTAAATTAAACCTACAGTTATTTAGATTTCAAAAGTAAATACAGACTTTATATGAGAATATTGGGTGTTTTATTTGCACAGTATTCATCTGTGTATCTACCTATCTATCTAACTAATTAGCTGGTAGAGCCTTAATATTTCATCCACCTTTGGGATGACAGTCCTCTTTATTAAAATAGGAAATCAATGTTGCTCAATGGAATTCGCTCTGCAAAACAGAAAACCACTTTAAGACTGGATATATGATAAGGGTCTAGGAAAGCACATCTCCAGACTCCGTCTGTCTCTCTGTTTTAAATAGGGCTATTCATCATGGTACTTAAGCACTACTTAGAACAAAAGATTTCAAAATATTTGTTAATATTTAGGTGATGAATAACATAAAACCTAAACAATAATATTTGGCTTATATGCAATAAATGTAAATGTAGTTATTCTTTGAGCAATGTTAAGTTTATGGTTGGACTGGATGATCTTAAAGGTTTTTCCCAACCTAAATGATTCTATGATTTTTATAGAGTGCCATTCATGATTCAGGAAGTTTTTGTTCTATTCACAATCAGACAAAAGTGTCTTTACTGATTTCACAGAAGATACAGTCTTAACATCCTGGAGATAATGGATCTCTACATAGACAGACTACACAGCACACTTAAGGGAAACAGATTTTCCAAAATGCTTGCACCATGTCCTTCAAAATCTACCTCTTACAGAACCACACAGTTTATTAGGTTTTTCTTTAGTCACTTTGTTGAATAATTCCAAGAGTATGTGCCTACTAATTTTCAACATGACATTTAACTTCTGAAGGTGTAAGATAATTTACTGGAATCTGACTGAAGGAACTAGCTCAGTCCATCAACATAGCCAGGAAATATTTCCCACCTCTTCAGTGCCACTGCTAACTGTATTTTATTTTAAAAAATCCCACCGTTTATTCTCTGGATAGCATCTCATGGTGGCTCCTATATCCTTTCAATTACAATATTAATAAGATTCTCAAGGGTTAAAAAAAAAAATAGAAGAAGGAAATCTCATCCATGGTATTTGACATCTGAAGAATGAGGGAGGTAGAAGATAATCGCTATTTCTTAAAAACTCCCGCACCATTATACTTCTGTTCCTTGCAGGTGAAATTGAAATGAAAACCTCGTCTAGTTCTAAGCTAGAACACAGGAGAAAAAAAGTCCTTCTTTTTGGAATTCTTTGAGCATTCTTCTGACACCCGTTGGAGAAATTACAAGACAGCAGTTCAATTACGCATAAGAACACATACATATTTGATGATTTCATAATAACTATTGATTCAGAAAAATCTATTTAGGTAGTCTAGTCTAATCAATCTAGTGATTGCTTTGACCCCTAATGGATTCATTTAAAAATCCTTTACAGATACTTCTCCTTTTGTCTTTATTTCATTTTCACGCTGCAGTTGCAGTTGCAGATAACCTGTTTAATACTGCCCTACGGAACATTTCAGAACTGAAAACTACTAACTGTTCCTGCTACGTAAAATCAAATATCTTTGGAACTGATGATTAATGTCAAACTCATAGAAATGGATAACTTTCCACAGAGTAATAAGTGAATGATATCTAGTTTATTTGGAGAATCACAAAGGTAGTTAATTAATGCATCAAGAAAATTCTGAGTGAAATAAAAATTGTGTAGTTTTTGTATGCTAGCCTGTGTAGGTAGAATAGAAAAGATGAAATATATTGCTATGATCTGTATAATCCTGAAAGAGATTCAAGCTGCCTAGTGCATCTACCAGTAGCTCTCTAACTGATCTGAATTTCTAAATAATAAAAGATAAAGCAACCATATAAATGACATGAATCATCATCCCTTTCTCTTTACTATCCACCCATTATCCTCACATGTTCAACAAAAACTGGTAACATTTCAGAATCAGCCCCTTGAATAATATTAATCACTTTAGAACAGGAAATCAAATTGACTGACAGGCATGACAGAGAAATGACTGGATGTTTGCTCACGGACTAAACACAAATTCCATTCTCACAGCAGAGCTTCAGGTTTTAAAATTACAAGGCAATCCAAATAAACAGTTGATCTCTACGCTTATCAATGACTGAACCAAAGCTTTTATAAAAGATGCTTAAAATCTCAGTCTGAATTCTGTAGCATTCCTGTATTTAAAAAAGAAGATACAACACTAGTTCTGATTATCTTTTATCTTTTTTTTTTTTTTTTTTAACAGAATACGTAAAATTAACTATGTCAGCTCTTGTTGGATATATGGGCATCAAAGTCTTGCCTGGTTCATAATCAAAGAGGTAGATGGACATATTGAAGATATGCAGCACCCTGGCTTGTATCAGAAATAGTGTGGCCAGTAGGACTAGGAAAGTGATCATCCCCCTGTATTTGGCACTGGTGAGGCTGCACTTCTGTTCAGTTTTGAGCCCCTCAGTAAAAGAAGGACACACAGAGGTGATGGAGCAAGAGGGGGAACAAAGCTGGTGAAGGGCCTAGACCACAAGCCTTATGCGGAGCATCTGAGGGAACTGGGGTTGCTTGTCCTGGAGAAAAGGAGGCTCAGTGGAGACCTTACTGCTCTCTGCAACTACCTGAAAGAAGGTTGCAGCAAGGTGGGGTTCAAGTCTGTTCTCCCATGTGACAAGCAATAGGGCAAGAAGAAATGGCCTCAAGTTGTGTCAGGAGACATTTAGATTGAATATTATGAAAAATTTCTTTACTGAAAGGGTTGTCAAGCATTGGAATAGGCTGCCCACTGAGGTGGTGGAGTCACCATCCCTGGAGGTATTTAAAAGATGTGTAGATGCTGAGGTACATGGTTTAATGGTGACCTGGCAGTGCTGGGTTAATGGTTGGACTTGATGGTCTTATATGTCTCTTCCAACAAAAACAATTCTATGATTCAAACACACAGTCACATAACTCTATGATGTCAGAATATTCTCTCAAAAGCCTGTAAGTAATGCCAACTACCATATCAATCTACCATATCAATAAGATGACCAGTATAATATTTAGGACAAGTTAAAAGGCAGCATTGCTTCAGGCAGTGATTAGGATGTTTTTCATAAAAAATCATCTCTTCTTCTACTTAGGTAATTAAAATAAATAAATAAATATATATCATAGGCAGCAGGGGAGTGTTTCCTTTTGATTTTGTGTAATTTTGGTGTTCAGTACCAAATTATGTATGTCAGAAACAACTCAGGAATATACTAATCTCAAAGACTCATGAAATATCATATATGCATACGCATTCTCTTCAGCTGTTTCTAATTGAACTTTTGTTAGCATAAAATATCTAGCTTGGTAAAAATAAAATAGCTAAATTATAAGATTACAATATTATTATTTTTTCTGAACTATTCTTTTTCCAGTATGGGAACAAAACCAGAAGAATAAATTTAGAAGCTCCAATAGTAATTTGAGCATTAAGACTTATGCTTATAGATAATAAAAACTTTATTCAAAAGAAAAAGCAAAACAAATTTTACTCCTTGAGAATTAGTGTCTAGATATGGCTATTGTGCTATAGCATTATAGAATTTGTCCATATTCCAGATGATGTTTCTGCATGTCCCCATGGGGGAAAAAAGGAATAAGCATTTTTATATTTTTAAATCATTGTTACTACTTACTTACTATGGATGCATACTCTAAGATAAATATGGCTATTTACAGATGGCTGATGTGGAATGTAAAGAACAAAATCACTTTTAAATATGCAAATGTCATTCACAAGTTTGAAGAAAACCCAACTGAACTAGTGAAAATGGAAAATAAAAAGTAATTTATGAGCAGTCAGAAGAAAATGTGTTCATATGATAAATGGGATGCTTCCTGAAATATGTGGTTATTCAGAAAAATGCTTTAAGCAAAACATGATCGGAGGCTGTACTTCATTAGCTAGAAGACAACTCCACCTTTAGGGAGTTATACTGAAGAAGATGAAGACATGAACAGCCAAAGAGACACAGAGCCACATCTAAGATACTCTGTTTCTGAAAGAGCTTGACTTTTCCATTCCTCTTTGAATTACTGTGCATTCATGGTACTAAGACTAAGGTCTCCCTTAGCAACTCTCTTTTTCATAAAGGAAAAGAAAGATTCAGCATAAAGCAAGACAGAAGATGGAGACTGATGCATAAGATAGAATGAGTTGTCATTTAAGTGCATGAGTTTTAATGTTACAGACATAAACGTGAAAACCATGGTAACGCTGAGGGGACAAGGCCACCTGCAACAATATTTTAGATTGACTGCACAGAGAAGGTGAAGAAACCAGGCATTTTTCTATCACTAAGGTGACTGGAAGAAGTGTCTGTGCTGGCGATTCTAGATGATAACAAGAGAAAAAGAGACTGAGGCTGAAATTAATGTTAAGGTAGTGAGCTCAGAAGATGGGAATTATGATGAAGCTGTCTTGAAGTAAAGTGAGAAAGGCTGAGAGATCTTTTATGCATTTATTTATCAAATCTGATAATTAGATATACAATAAGAACTATGAAAAAGATAGAAAGAGGACTTGACAGATGACAAGAGATCAGTAAAGGGGCAAACAGACATGAAAGTCATTAGCAGGGAATTGATAAAAATATTCTCTTAACATTACATTGCTTGGGGCAATGATGAGAAGAGGTAGATAAATTGCTTCTCAGAAATAGTAAATTAAAGCAAAGGAAAGATGGCCATTGTCTTATCTCTAGGGAAATGACAACTAATTCCTATAATTCAGAAATCTAGAGAGATGTTAACTAAGTTATGGAGGGAGGATATTGAAGTGATTGAAAGTGAATTCTCAGACATGGAGATAGAACATTTCATTGTATAAAAGCCACACACAGAGGTAGAAAAATAAAGCATGTGACTCATTATATGTTCCTAATTGCAGCTTTTTGTAGCCAACTAAAACCAGATTTCTATTACATTCTATTATTGAACATATTTTTTAATCATACAAAATGGTACCTTGAAAAAATCTCAGATACAACCATGAGCAAATTAAAACTGAGAGAACTGTAATTTACTCTGACATAGAATCTCGGAACATCTACAGTATGGAAGTGGCTAGTGAATCCTAAAAAGCAGAGTCTGATTAAACGCAGTATCTTGCAAAACAGTAGATATGGAGCAAATGCTTTCAGGAGGCCCTTCTTTTTACCGCAACACGAGGCATGTACAAATTTATTCATCTTCCTTCCAAGAAATGTTCTAATTGGGGCATTTGAGTTCTTTCTTTATACTTTGGCTCCAATAAGATTGAGAAATTAGAGCAGCAGGTAATATCCTGAAAAAGCTTAAGCCTGTAGCTAAGTTTACTGACTAGACTGGTCCGGTCCTCTCATTAAATACATCTGCTGTTGGTTTCTATTTAGAAAATCTGTCCAAGTCAGAGAAAGCATTGCTGGACTAACACTGCCTGTTAGACTACTGAGCTAATATTTTGAGCATGGAATTATGAAGATTTGTGTGCAATCAGGTCCTCCTCTGGAGAGGGATTCAAGGTTAGCACTATCAAAACCTGGGCTATCAAAAAGGAAAGGAGGACCCAAACCGTATTTGAATATTCATTTGACATCAGGCACGATATATAAGGGTTCAGAAGAAAGGCAGGTCTGCTTAATTAATCACAGATAACTAAGGTATGTCTCAGGTTAGTGCTTTACTAAATTCTTGACTCTACTAACTTAGAAGACAGAAATAATGCAGTCATAAGCTTAGCATTTCCTGGTCAGCCTCAAATTATTTCTCTAGTGGCTATCTTCCATTCTGAGTTTTGTATTCAACCTGGAGACCAAGCTGTCATAAGGCAGTGCACCCCCTTCACACACACCCACACCTCTACAGCTCCAGCTTCTGATGCTCAAAATTGACTTTGCAACTTTGCAACTTATATCGTAAGTACTGTGAAAGGGTCTGTGAGATGTAGGGGTCTGTGCCCCTTTACTCAGGAGCAACACTTCAACTGAATCAGCCATGACTGTGCATGGGTGTGTGTTTCGGTTGTCTGAACTCTGGCCTGAAGATTTGCTGTCAAGATCAAGTGACCTTAGACTTGCCTTTTTGCTATGGGCTTGCCTGGAGACTACTGGACCAGATCCTGACCCTGACCCTGTGACTTGACTTCCTGGATTGGCATCAGATAACGCCTCATCACTATAGACTTAGGTAATATGAAATATTGTCTGGGCTTGGCTACCACCAAAGACCTACTCTGCTCTTCTTGTTTGAGTGCTGTGGGACCTCACCTTTGCCAGTGAGCCCACTGTGCATGCCCTGCTGTCTCCTGGTTTCCCCCACAGAGCAGCCCACTCTTCCTTCTCCCTGAACCCAACACCTGATAAACAGGTGCTGCAATGTGTGCATTGTAAATGCCTTCAATGCCGGCTTGACACTAGAATATCTGAAACAGAACAGTTTAAACCATACATCTCTTGTGTCTCAGTTTCATGACCAAGCCATGAGTCTAACCTTCCTCACAGGAATTCATAAATAGGTCTTCGTTTTCTGGAGGCATGTCTAATTTGTCTTGAATGTTCTCCATGGAGGAGATAAAGTGGATTAAGATTTGCTTAAGGGATTGTAAAAAGTCATCCTGGGGCACTGTGAAATCTAATTGTCAGGATAATGTACACATGCTTTATTTAGACTGTTCACATCATGCATGGCACAAAGAAAACTCAGGACCTCAGTGGGACATAAAGATAGTATCCAATATAAGTAGTAAGTAATACTAATTAGACTGAGTTTGATTTACTTGTTCACATTGTTGAATTCTAAATTAACTTTAATAACTCAGGAGAATATCTCAGAGTTATTATGGTCATTTCAATAAAACAACTGCACAATAAAGAGATGCTTTAAAAACCATCTAACTAGAAAATCTGGCCAATAAAGAATAACAGATCTTGGTTATTATGAGCTGTTATAACACAATCACATGAGTCACTATGGCATGTGGACCTTGTGCTTAGCTCTTGTTATCCAATTCTTGTCATCCCGTCTCCAGCATCCCCTGCTTCTTTCCTCCCACTCACCCCAAAAGAGACTTTTCATGTTTATCAGACTTGTGGGAGGAGGAATCAAAAAGAACCAAGCATCTAAGAAAAGAATGAAAACCAACAGTCAACTAGTCAACTAAGTCAAATGTTATAACATTACTGTCTCCTTTATCTGAATTTGGGTGCCTTATACATCCATTAATTTTGAGTGCAATTGACAGAGAAAGATAAAGATGCTTAATTAGTGTTTACTGTGTTGCTTTCTCAGACATTGTGTATATATTTGCATAGTGAGCATAAACCACGTTAGGAATACTGAAATAATGACTCTGCTGTCTCTTTGTCACTGTGGTGGTTTGACCTTGGCTGGACACCAGGTTTCCACTGAATCACTCTATCACCTCCTCCCACCTCCTCTTTGCTGGACCAGGGGGAAGAAAATAAGATGAAACTCGTGAGCTAAGACAAAGGCAGTTTAATGAAGAAGCAAAGGAAAGCCACACTCAGAAGCAAAATAAAACAAAAGATTTGATCTCTACTTCCCATGAGCAGGTGATGTCTGGCCCTTTCAGGAAGCAGGGCTCCAAACACATAGCGGTTGCTCTAGAGGACAAGCTGATGCTCCCCCCCTCTCCCTTTTCCTAGCTTTTATATTTCAGCTGATGTCATATGGTATGGAATAACCCTTTGGTCAGTTTGGGTCAGCTGTCCCAGTTGTGTCCCCTCTCAAGATCTTGTCCACCCCATCCTACTGCCTTGGTGCTGTGCGAGCCCTGCCCAGCAGTAGCCACAGCATGGGTGTGCTATCAGCACCTTTCCAGCTCTCCATGCAAAACACAGCACTGGGAGGGCTGCTACAGGAAGAATTGACTCCAGCTCAGTCAGACCCAGTACAGGAACTACATCCTAACTGCAGCCTATTTTCTGATACAGTTATTCCAATACAAATTTGGGGTTTATAGCTGTTGCTAGTTCTTTAACTTCTTGTTCTGTTCATCATAGTATGTTTATGAAATAAATAGGGATCCCAGAATAGGGATCCCCAAACCTGAAACTGTACTGGTTTGCCTAACTATCCCTTATTTCCTAGAAATACTTCCAGTGAGTAGAAGCTCTATAAATTAAAATTTGATTCTATAATCTGCATTATTCCAGAAAACACAACTATATCTGTGATATAAAGCAAAAAGGAAGAGTTTACTTCAGCCTGTTTGTGCATGTTATTGCATAAAAAATCACAGTGAATTCTTTTTAGATGGAATATCACAAATGTGAAATATGGAAATAAGAAGCAGAAATGTAATTTTTGTTTTCCACAGTACTATTGTTTTTGGAACAGACAAAACAAAACCAAACAAGATGACACAATTGCTTCAAGTGATTTCCTGTACCTGAAAGCACTAATACTAAATGACTGAATTTACATGCCAAAGAAGCTACTAAATTACTGAAAATTTCTGCAAATTCTGATTGAAAATTACCTCAACTTTTAGTCTTGCAAAATCATTCAGCATCAAGTATTCTATACAGTATCAAGTATTCTATACTATAAGTTTTGCTTTAACTGCCATGCTGTATTTGGGATAACTGTCATTATTTCCACAGTCAGATCTAGGATATATACTGAAAAAAAATATTATTTGCCTTCCACTAGTATTTGATCACTTCTAATTTATAATTCACAGTCAAAGTGGTTTTCCTAGTACAAATCATTCCTTGGAGAACAGAACAATCAATAAGGGCCATTTTATATTATCCTTTCTCCCCACCATATCCTGATTACAGCTTTATTACGCAACAAACAGTATTTTACAGGGTACTGGAAATAAAATTGCTTTTTTTTCCCCTTTAGTTATTTTCCCCATTTTTCCCTCACTGTTCTGTGTAGTTTTTACAGTGCTATTGACTTTTTAGAGTATTTCTGTTGTACTGAATGGGGTTTCTGTCCCTAATCACAAAACATCAAAGTGGTCCTTTATTGGAAACCAAACTAACTGTGCTCTGGTGGCAAATATTCATAACAAAATTTCTAAACTGAACGGAAGAGGAGCAAAGCTAAGGGTCAGTGTAAGGATGCTCAGTTATTTGCTATTATTTCAAAGCAGTAACTTTTTGTGCACAAGCACAATAATGGACAGTATAATGTAAACCTATCTTGATGTGAATTGTGGCTATTAATTAAATCTTAATGATTTAAACATTTGAGTTCTACAGTTATACTATATTTATTGCAAAGGCACATTTGAATGGTAATGAAGCATTTTCAAAAGGTGCTCAGTGTCATCATTCAGTAAATGAGACTTTCAGTGCATGTTCTGAGATGTCATACTGGTTACACTGCTTGAAGCAAGAAATTAACTGGACATGGAAGGAGGGTTTTTTCCCCAGAATTATACCAACATTCACATAAACAATAAAAATGGAACTGATAAGAATTTAACATAAGCAATATAAGAAGTAAAGTCAATTAAGAGAAACAACTAATTTAATCATATTTACAGAAATATGCAAATATTATTATACAACAGAAATATATAAGATTGGAAATTATATGTAAGACAGGAGAAAAGGGTAATGGAAGCCCTTAAACAAAACCTGCAAGTATGTTTTAATTGTAATGTAATCATTGATTGGGCTTTTTAACAATGACCTACTATATTTAGGTTATGTTTATAGAATTTTTGCATTAAGCCTTCCTTCATTTTCAATTCTTTCTGTCACAGATTAAATTCATCCTGGGCCCAATTGAGAGAAAGAAACCTCATGACCATGATTTTCTTACTTTTCTGAGAAAACTCTAGCCACCAACTATAGAATAATTTTCTCCTTTAGTCCAAACTTCAATATTCTATAGACTTGATTTGAATGAAAAAAAATCCTACCTATTTACTTCTATGAAATGAAACAATTTCAACATGAAAGATTAAGATGGCAATATAAACACTGAGTCCTAATGTTTTGTACCACCAAGAGGTTCAAATGCTGTGAATAATCATAATAGTGTTTTGGCAATTTAGCAATTTGTAGCTTTTCAGTAAAACTGTGATAACAGTCCACCAGAGTTGGGAGGTAACATAAAAAAAAATAAAAATTGCAGGTTGAACAATTCCATTCCATGCCCAGATATTGCTAAAGCCAGGAACAGTGCAGATTAATGTGATCATAGAGAATGCTGAGTTACAGGTAAAAATTTGGATCCTAAAAAATTTGGTGCTATCAATAAAAATTATATCCATAAGGAAAAAGGAAACAGAAAGCATACGTGTGACTCACTAGACAGAGACTCCCTCAAACCACACATTAAAAAACTCATGAACAAATACGCTGTTAGATAAAGATTAACAAAATTATGAACAGAAGAAAATATTCTAACAAATGCCCATAAGAAGGAAAAATGGAAAAATTTTTACTGAGTGACTTGCCTCCTTATTTCCAAGTTCTAAAAAAAAATTCCTAAATGCATGCTTCAAGTACATTCAAAGAATAAACACATATATTCAGTAAACTCTCTCTAATATCTTGCCAAAGAAAATAATAAACAGTATAAACATAAACACTTCAAACTCCTTTAAGATCTGTTGTTGAATACAAATTCTAAGTAGTGTAACTAGGGTAATACTTGAATGTCTTACCCTATTGATGCGCAGTGTCTATCATGTCAGTTTAGATAACTATAATTTTAACTTTGGAAAATTATTTCTAAGTACAACCAAGAATGTAAAATGGATGATGTGGTATAAAATCACCAGACATGCTTTCCAGCAGTGGAACTATTCATCCAAGAAACAGGTATAAGTTCAATTTGGCAAAGTTAAATGACAGTCATTTTGTAGAAATTAACTTTTCTTTGTGCATTGTTGACTGTTAATGGAGATCATTATTTTTTCATTGCCTAGATAGTGATGCAATTTTGAAAGCTAAATGAGCATTAAAAACAATCATTCTATGCTTCTGCAATGAACAATATAAAATACCTAATGGCAAAATGAGACATTCCCTTTAAGCTTTATGAATATATTGTACTCACTTGAGGTAAAAATGAGAAAGGAGGGGTTAAGCTTGCTCTATTTTTGATAAATGTTTCCCTCAGAAATGGGAGAAGTCTTGTATATGTAGATGCAGAAGCATTCCTGACTGCCAATCCCTGAAGATCCAATCATAGAATCACAGAATTATCATGGTTCGAAAAGACCTCTAAGATCACTGCGTCCAACAATCAACCCATACATCTAACCATCATCCTGATGAATGCGCCACGGTTTCTTCCCCATGAGCAGGCCAGTTTCTTTTCATTCCTCTGCTTTACTGGAAAGGAGATTTTGGTGCCAATACAGGGAGGGAATATGTCTCACCAAAGGACAAAATTTATATACATATGTATGGGTTTCCAAGCATTTGCCTTTGAGATCAACTCGCATGATAGCTATGTTGCTCTACAAAAGACAGACAAGTTACTGTTTTCCCATAGACGTACTTGAAATCTACTTCCTTTCAAGATACCGGGCTACTGAGTAGTGGAAGCTAGTATAAGGCCATAAGAGTTTAATAGCAATGTCTGACACAAAAAAAGGCATTTAGATAACACAGCTAAATATTAACTAATGTAACTGGCACAAAAAGTGGAACACCTTATAAGTTTGAAAAAACTTCCACAAAAGACAAAAGTCACTAAAGAATNGGCCAAAGTGCAGGACCCGGCACTTGGCCTTGTTGAACTTCATTCCATTGGAGTCAGCCCAACTCACCAGTCTATCCAGATCCTTCTGCAGAGCCCTCCTGCCCTCCGGTAGGTTGACACTCCCTCCCAACTTGGTGTCATCAGCAAATTTGCTGATGGTGGACTCAATCCCCTCATCCAGATCGATGGATATAATATAATAAGATCAAATTTTTTTTCTATAAGAACATTTCCCAAACTATATTCTTAAAACCTTTATAGAGGAATGTTGCCTATGGCTGATTACATGTCTTCAAGTATGTGGAGAGTGTCTTTTAAAACAAAAAAATAAAAACAACTACAACAATATCAAGCTATTTAACACCACTGCAGGGCAATTTAAACATTGTGCTCCTTGCATCTAGTACCATTCAAACACTGCAGGTCTCAGAGCTGTACCACATTTTTTGAGTGAGAAAAAGTTTTTCCTCCCTCTGTAAATGAAACTTAGATAAAGAAAAATAAAAATAATTAAATAAAAAATTACACAGTTGCTCTTGCTATTTTCCAAGGTGGGAAAAAGCTATATTCATCCATTGTGGAACAATCCTCTGTTTTGTATCACAAACCTTACCAAAGATCCTCTATCTCAGCATTGAGCCAGGGTAGCAAATAGGGTCCTAAAACACACTGCTGAAGTCAAGGATAAAAAACAAACCAAACCAAAACATAGAAAACCCATGAAATGAGTGAATTTAGGGGTTCAGAAATCACAAACAATACTTCATAACTTTCACATCCTTCTCTAGTCTTTATCAAACCTCTTGATTTTAGTACATGGATGCTTTGAGATGTTTGGACAGAATCACATAATGTTAGGGATTAGAAGGGGCTTTGAAAGATCAATTAGTCCAATCCCCCTGCCAGGGCAGGATCACCAAGATACTAGTTTTGAACTGATCGTATTGGCAATGTTTGCTCTGTTTCCATTTAACGGTCTGGTATTGCAGAGGTATTCTCTGCAGAACTGCAGAGTTATACACAGTATCCATACATTCATAGAGTCACAGAATCATAGAAAGGTCTGGGTTGTAAGGGACCTCTAGAGGTCATCCAGTCCAACCACTCTGCTGAGAGCAGGGCCATCCTCAACTAGAGCAGGTTGCTCAGAGCCTCATCAAGTCTCACCTTGAATGTCTCCAGGGATGGGGCCTCAACCACCTCCCTGGGCAACCTGTTCCAGTGCTCCACCACTTTTACATTAAGGTCCACCTCTCCATATTAAAGAAAAAAAGAAAATTGCATGGGCATGAACATAATTACTCAGAATTACATCTGCCTATATTTACATGGCTTTGAAGTTTGATCTCAACATTATTTTGTAATTTCACTGCCAAACCAAATATTTACCATATTTTTTTTTTTCTCTGATGTTAATAATCCACTAACATCCTCATAAAACTGAATTGAAAAATTAAAAATGCTTATCCAGCTTGTTACCTCAATTGTTATGTTACTTTCAGGCTACACAGTTTGAAAAAGGCAGATCTGTACTGCTATTTGTCATTAAACCCTGCAGTCATCACCAAGGAAATAAGATACTTTTTCCACACAGCAGGTTGATTTGTCTAATAGTCTAGCTAGCAGTTCTTTCCCTCCCTTTTATGTGTTTGGCTTTTTGCTTTGTTTTGTTTTGTTTTCTGTTGTTTCTCTTTGTTGTGTTTTTTGATTGGTTGTTTTCTGTCTGTTTTTTAGTTTTGTGCGTTTGTAAGTTTGGGTTTGCATAGTTGGTTTCTTTTTCCATGAAAAGAAGCCATAAAATAAAACCAAATTTTGGCAGCTAGCATACCATATTCTTACCTTGGTATAAACCATGGTACCTCCACATTCAATAGGGAACACATTTTTGGTTAATTGATCTCTCTCTCACATATTGCAAATAACATATAGAGTTAATAGCTGTCTTTTGTCTTTGTAATACTGTTGGCTCTAGAGTTTCAGATAGGAAATCAGTGTACTTTTACTGACTTACCAGCTAAAAGTATGATTTGTCATACTTTTTTAAAATTTTGATAGTATTATTTTAACTTTTTAATTTTGATAGTACTATTTTAACTATTTTATATTTCATGGGGCTTTAAGTTCTGTTTAATTTTCCTTCTTTCATTTTCAGTCAGAAGTGAATAACAAAACCCTGTAGAATTCACTAAAACTGAGGGTAAACTTTGCTATTTACAGTACTAAGTCACAGCATCTCTAGCTGGCCATCTCTAGACAGTGCATCACAAGATAATGGCTGGACACTCTCATGGTGACTGCCTTACAGGGACACAAAATTCCAGAATGACTTATTAGTCTATGTGGCTTTGCATCTTGTGACATTGCAGTGCCTCCCCTGTTTAAGGGGAGGCCTGTATTTTCTGGACTATATTAACTCTATACTTCACTGAATATGATAGTTGCCTATTTGCACTACCTTAATATGAAATGATAATACTCTCTTGAGTGTGCATTTACTCCCTTGACTCAAAGCTACCACCACAGTCTCTTAATTTCTATCCCCTTAAGCTTCCTTCTACTTGGGGATTGCTGGGAGTTGACGAAAGATGCAGCTGTCCAAGGCAAAGGAGGTTTATCAGGGCAATGCTTAAGTGCAGTTGTTAAAAAATGGCCTGTCATAAATCAAGTGATTCCTTTAGAAAACATCAGCTTTTAACTGCTCACATAAAAAGGCATCTATAAAGAGAATGATTCAGAAAAGAGTTCACAGAGGTAGAATTTAGGCATCTAAGTTACATAAATACATAGTTAGGATCTAAGTTACATAAATTTAAATGCTGCAAAACTTATTTCCACAAATGGCCTGCTGACACTGCTTTCTGTTTCAGTTGGTGGCATTTTTTTAAATTAGACTGCAGCCTGGATGTCTGCATGTTTTATAGTTTCCATTTATATAGAACAATTTACTCAACTGTTACTTAATATAGGATAGTGAAGGGAAACACCTTGGATTATTCCATTTTCCTATAGCAAACATTTAAAAGTACTGAAAGGTGAATTTATTTTGTGTTACCTTTAAGGATAATGAATAAATCACATGCACAAAATTAATTATGCACAAAACTACTGAATTATGACTATAACTGAGAATATAGGATCTACTTAAGTTAGATTTTTATCCACATTTGTGGAGTTTAGAAAGATTCATATAGATATTCCCTCAATATTGGTAATTTTAATCTTAGGTAACTGAGATCCATATTTCCTCAGGATCACTGAATATGCAGTTTTAGAAAAGAGAGAAAAAAAATCTTTTATGAACTGTTCACAGCTAAGTTTTCAGGGAATGTGAATCATTTGGTAAGCTTATTTGATATTGAGAAAGAAATATGAGCTTTTGATTATTTACTTCCAGCATTAAGTCAGATGCTGCAATGAACTAGACCTTCAAAGTGTGCTTGAGGTTTTTCCTCTTTAATCAGTGGAAAAAGCTTGAGTCTTCTGAAAACCAACATATTGATCTGATCAAGGAATTGCTGAGGCTGCTGCAATGGAAATGATATGAATATATATGGAACAGAAGTGCATAAGAGTATCAAAAAAATTCCAGTTGACCTTTCTGTATACCTTTTCCATTCTATTTGTCTTTTTTTAAATTTTTGTTTCTGAAAACTATCTCTTCTGGTAGCTTTTAGCCACCAGAAGATTAATAGATACAGTTTGAGCAAATGAATAATAGGGAAATAGGAGAGTTACACCGGCTGTGTATGAATCTTGAGAGTTGAAGGACTTTTTTAGGAGTGAAGAAAGAAATGTGACAGATGCCCACTTTCACATAATAAAGCCGCTCAACTAACAGCATACAGTTTTAGGGAAGTAAAGTCTGGTGGGCTACATCTGAGTGTGAAACAGAGACAATTAGGACCAGGAGCCAAAGTCATGAACGAAAAAGAAGAGAGGGCAGAAGGTAGAACTTATAACTGTTTTGACCACTGTGCTTGCTATCTAATAACAAAGTGTAACCAACTGTGCATCGCAGTGCAGTAAGACAAACATTAATTATTCCTACCAGGACTGTTTTCTCACCTGGACTATCACCTGAACCGTGCCTTGACCTTTGACAGGTGGCAGAAATTAAACAGCATAGACAACTGTGGGACAGTCCTCAAGTCTGCATTTGATCCTTTTTGACTGATGTTTATAGACACAGTCATAAAAGCTAGATCCTAGACTGAAATGGGAAGATGTTGGGCACTGACTGAGACAATTTCAAATGTTAAAACCAATTCTGTCTCTTGGTATACATTAGGCTAGTATGATACTTATGATATATGAGTCTTAAGTACTGATTTAAGATACACATCACAAATTCTGATACAAAAAGGTAAGCAGAAAAGGCAGATGACATTAGGCTAAGTAAATTAAACTTATGATGTGGAGAGAGTATGAACAGGATCTAAAATTTACAAGACCTAAAAACTTTACCTTGGGGAAAGATATATGAACACATAGTAACAGACAAGAAAACCAACTTGCTTATTTTCTAGGATTCCCAATGCTCAGCAGGTACATCATTGCTTGTATTTTATAGCTAGAGAAGGCACATTTTCTGACAGCTCCTTTGGTCACCAATGTTTCAAAATATGTCTAGGACTGGAAAATTTAAAGATACACTCCATAAGCCTGCATATGCTATTATCCCATATACGTACTTGAAATCTACCTCCTTTCAAGATACCTGGCTACTGAGTAGTGGAAGCTAGTATAAGGCCATAAGAGTTTAATAGCAATGTCTGACACAAAAAAAGGCATTTAGATAACACTGCTAAATAATAACTAACGTAACTGGCACTAAAAGTGGAACTTATAAGGTATAAGTTTGAAAAAACTTCCACGAAAGACAAAAGTCACTAACGAAGAGCACAAATTTTGAAACACGGATTATGTAAAAAGTCATTCATATAATAAGATCAAATTTCTTTTCTATAAGAACATTTCCCAAACTATATTCATAGGAAAGTTGCCTATGGCTGATTACATGTCTTCAAGTATGTGGAGAGTGTCTTTTAAAACAAAACCCAAAAAAAGTTAAAAATAATAATTTATTTAAATTATTTATTTTATTAAAAGATACACTCCATAAGCCTGCAGGATTATTTAACCTTTTGGTACAAATTTCATGGATATGAACATGGAATAGAAGACCAAAGGCAGAACAAAAAAGTATGTAATAACACAAGACAATGGACATACTTTTAAAATAATTTTTTCACCTATGTCATCCTAGACTGTCTTTGAAGGCAGAAATGAGACTTTGTTCTCTGCCAATATTTATAAAGCTCATCAATGCAGCTCAGTATGAAGTCTTAAATTGAAAATTACATGTTAATTACTATATTGGATGAGATTACTCATCAGAGTACTAGTGTCACAGTATCCATTTTTAAGTAGAATGATAATAGACTGTTAGAAGCTAATTTCTGCATTGAAACTTATATTTTTTTCATATAATATCATAGCTAGATGCATTCACCACATAGACCTCTACTTGATTTTATTTTATTCCTATTATGACCTTTGCCTCATGCTCTTTCAGAATGACATGTGTTAATTCACTTAATAATTTCTTAAAGGTGTGTAATACAGAACTGAGAGCACACAAATAAAACAACTGCCATCTGTCCCAGCCATGCATGATCAAATTACTGCTTTTACAGTTTTTCATAGCAGATTCTCTATCCTTGAGAGAATAGCTAAGAGGCTATGGACCTTGCTTTAATGGAAATGCATTCGATTTGACTGAGCTGCGCAAATAAACCCCAAAGCACAGACATTAGATCATCGTGATTTGGAAACGATCTCTGATGTTTTGTTCAGAAGCAACAAAATTGGAGTTAAAAGCCACCACATTTCAAAGTTTAACAGTGACATGGCAACTGTCCTTATAGACCTTCTTATCTACTTTCAAACATATAATAATGTGGCCTTGTATAGCCTAACATATGTCCCATGGTCTGAAAATATGCAATGCATGGTTATTGCAGCGTGGCTGTTCTGCAGCAACTTTTAAGCCACAGTTACTTGTTTCTGCATCCTGAGAGAAATAGAAAATAAATTTCCATCTGCAGAGGATCTCAGGAGATTAGCATATCAAACACAATTTGGTGTTCAGATTTTATATGGACCCTTATAATGCCTTTCAATTAGAAATTTATTTGTAAGCCAAATTTAGTAGAAGGAAACCAAGAACTCAGTGCAATACTGTGAAATTTGCTGCAGAACTGGATTTTTTTTCTGACGAGAAGCAGCAGTTCATCTTTAGTACTGAATAATTTTTCTCATGTTTCTGAACTGTAAATTAATTCTAAAATGAAAACACAGCAAAAGGCATTTAAAATACATGGAGGAATATTTTATGGATAATTACTATGAAGTAAATTTTGAGTAGTCCTGTTTAAAGGTGTTTGGCTTCCTTTCTGTACACATCTGCTTCCTGCATGGAATGTGTTTGCAGAGACTAAAATGGCAAGAAATATGGAAATATAAAAACATCTGGGTTGGAAGGGACCTCTAGAGGTCATCTAGTCCAACCTCCCTGCTGAGAGCAGGGACATCCTCAATTAGAGTAGGTTGCTCAGAACCTCGTCAAGCCCCACCTTGAATGTCTCCAGGGATGGGGCCTCAACCGCCTCCCTGGGCAACCTGTTCCAGTGCTCCACCACTCTTGTGGTAAAGAACTTCCTCCTTATTTCTAATCTAAATCCACTACTTTCTAATTTAAAAGCATTACTCATCGTCCTTTCACTATAGGCCTTTGTAAACAGGCCCTCTCCTGTCTTTTTATGGAGATAAGAATGATATTACAAATTATGAACAAGACCGCACATTCTGAAACTCTTGTTTGTACATCAGAATTAACTTTAAGAGAAGACAACTGCATAGTTCATTCTTCTTAGTTGAGATCATTGTAAACATTCCCAAAGTTCCAAGTACATAGCCAGTCAGACACAGTTACACCAACCCCCTGAAGATAACTTCTCTAAAACTGAATTATTCCAGATACATACATTCCTTCCTTCTTTATGAAAATAAGAAATTACTCCTTGCTGATAGCAACCTTCAGTCATCATCTCACCATGACACCCGAGCTCAAGTATTCTGGTCAATGAGTTGCACAGTGGTGACCCTGTCCTTTTTTCATGCTTTACTGAGTAAAGAGAAGATACTCACACCAGTACATCAAGGCACAGAGCTAGGTAGTCAGAATAAACCTATAAATTCATTTTACTTTTCTCTGTTTCTTTCTATCCTTTGATGGTTACATAATTAAGAACCAATCTACCCCTGAGTGCCAAAAAATATCTTATATGTGGGAAGAGAAAGATAATCAAAAGAAAGAATGTTAAGGTTATGCAGTTATCTAGACTAGCCAGTGCACAGCAGAGTTTCTGATTCAGTTGGACTGCTTGTTGCTGTTTCCTAGCTGAAGCCATGACTATGTAGAGAGATTATTTAATGTGTCTTTTCAAAATTTTTCCAGTGGAATATTTTTCCCACATTTTTATGAGGACAAACAGATCAGAATGCAGTACAACATGTCAAACAGCACAGGCTGTGCTTTTTAAATAAGCTCTTTTTTTTTTTTTTTATTTTGTCATTAAAATGCCATGGAATGAGGATTTGAAGAAAGATACTGTCTTTTCTTTATAAATTGGTGCAGAGTCTAGCATAATGAAGGACTGACAACTGGAAGAATCTTTATGTGTACCACAGTGCAAATAGTAACAACAGAAATAATAAATCACTGGTTAAAAGCTGAAGTTCCCCTTACTGCCTACTGAAATGTTTTAAACATTTCAAGACTGCCAGAGTTCTTTTTGGTGAGTTCTTTGACATGTCCCCAATACAAGGCTGTGCCTTACAAGGGCTAATGTTTACAGTCCTGTCAATCTAAGTATGAACCGAACAACAACAAATATTATTGCACAGCAAGTTTGATTTTCAGTAGCAACACTCTAAGAATTTACCTGCTTTATTCTGCCAACTAACTTCTAAATGACTGTATTTTCCAACTAATTTTTATGACTTGCTGAAGAACTGACTGACATATAGATACAGGAAGATGCTAATTGAAAATCTGAAAGAATGTACTGACATCAAAACTTTTGATACCAGACAAACATATATTTTGAATTTGTTCATTACATGCAAGAACCTAATATTTTCCTGACATTATGGAAGTGCATTTAGAAAGATAATTGAACAAGAGATACTAAGCAGAGACAAAAACTTAGAAAACAGCTTTTCAAATGAAATTTTTGTTGATTTTTTTATAAAATGCTACAATAACACAGGAGCGCTTATGTCTACTAAGAAGTGGAATTCTGTTGCTAAGCATCTCCATATTTGATGTTCATTATTCTTTCATTATATTGTCTGGCAACTTCAAGTGCTGAAAACAAAGTTTGGCAACCAATGGATTTTTTATTTTCATAGAATCATAGAATAGGCTGGGTTGGAAGGGACCTCAGAGATCATCGAGTCCAACCCTTGATCAATTACCGCCACAATTAGTGCTTATCTGTCTATGTTGATTATTGCCACACCATAACGTGCAAATACTGTTCTCTGGGAGAACAGAATATTAAAAGACATTATGTCACTAAAATTAACATTTCTCAAGCTATTAAGTATATCATTATTATCTTAATTATCATGGTTTTCTAAATCACCATTTGAAACACTGTATATCCTGGAAATACTCCAACATATATCTACAGTTCTTAGTATTCTGATGAGTATTTTCTGAATTTTATTTAGAGTCTGAAACTTTGCATTCAGATTTTGAGATACAATTATGGAGAACTCCAGTGTATAAGGCATACCAAGTATGTTAAACTAGAGATGAGGTAACCAAGCAACAGAGATAATCTGGAGGAGGAGCAGCCCACTCTTGATTGTGATAGAAGCAGTAACTTTGTAGTACACACTTGCAATTTCTGATTTTCAATTGGTCATAAATTTGATAGAATAAATTCCTATTTCTTACCTACATTTCCAGTCATTAGGTATGAATTCTGAAAGTCCATCATTCCCATTCCAACAATGTGAATAAAATCTTCAATCACCTGCATTAACTCCACCGAGCCTGGATAGATCTAACAAAGGAAGGTCAGACATGTCATTAATTATAGTATCAATACCACCACAGCATCAAAGTAAAATAAAATCGGAATTCCATCAAATGAAATGTGAGACTTAACAGTCAAACTGCTCTTCCATTGTGCCAATATCAAATATTTTCTGTCACTGTAAACCAACCCTTTTGTCTTTAGATCCTCATGTGAACAGAAACTACTTCCCATAAAGCTATGGGAAATCAGCTTTGCACTGGAACTGTGGAATGTCTGCTCTAAGTCACTACACTTATGAAAAAATGAAAATTACCTTCATCAGTGCTTAAAGCATTTCATATTCCAGAATAATTCCAATTAATATATTCTTCCTTCCTCTGGAAGATATCTTCAATAACTTCAGAACTATTGACACAAAGAGCCGAATGCAAATCTTACCATGGCCTCTCCAGACTGATAAACCTTTGTTGCTTTAATTAATATTTAAGTAATTTAAATTTTTATTGGTTATACTATTTTCATTGCTGTTGTGCAGTAGTAGAATCATAAAATAACTGAGGTTGGAAGGGGCCTATGGAGGTCATCTATCTCAAACCTCTGTTCAGAGCAAGATCAGGTCTAGCAGGTTGCCCAGGATCATGTCCAGCTGGATTTTGAACATCTCTTAGGATGGACAGCTCGAAGCCTGGTTGTGCAACATTCCAGCATTCAGCTACTCTCACAGTGATAAGGTCTTTCTTATCTTAAATAGAATTTGCTGTATTTTCAATTTTGCCCTTTTCTTCTTGTCCTGTCACTGGACACCACTAAGAACAATTTGTCACAGTCTTCTTTACTCCCCCTCCTCAAGTATTTTTAACGCTTGGAGGACTTCCACTGAGCTTTCTCTTTTCTAAGCAAAATAGTGTCAGTTCTTTCAGCTTTTGCTTGCCTGTCAGATGCTCCAGTCCCCTGAGCATCTTCATGGTTGTTTGCTGGGGTCATTCCATTGCATCCATTACTTGTACTGGGGAGCCCAGAACTGGACAGAGTAAACTAAAATAAACTGTAGCAGCCTTTGCATTACTAACGCAGCCTCTCAATATGTCTTTCAAAACGTTAAGGAGTAGCTCATTTCCAAGAAATATAATCTCTTTGCAAAGCTGTAAGGTACTATGATCACAAAAACCTTATTTTTTTTATATTCAACAATAATGATGCATCATCAAAACTGCATTAAAGGTCAAAACAGCTAATAATAAGCTTAAAATTTCTCCTCATACCACATGCATAAAAAAATCATTTTTATTTGTTATGGACTGTTATGAACAGGGAATAGGGAATTTCACAATGTGCTTTGTTTTCTACATGGATCTTTTTGCAAAAGGTAGGGCAGCAATACCATTTTTATGAAGGTTTTGACATTTATGATCCTAACAGGTTGCAAATGCTGCTTTAGGTGAAGGAAACGTAACTTTCATTTTCCTAATTATGAGTTACTGAGGTAGTAAGTGTGTTTTTGCATCCATCTCATTCATAGCACACACACTTCCAGATTGTCTACCAAGGATAAGTTTCAGTGAAAAGATTTTTTTGACTTAGTTCTTGCACTTCAGCAGAAACTGTTAAACAGTCAGTGTTACAGAGGTACTCTTCATTTTTATATTTCTGAAGTAGTGGTTAATCAATAGGATGCCAGCAGATGGTGATGCAGAATATGCAGAATAGCTCTTGTGTTTTGAAGCACCAGTAAAACTTAAGCGTTGCGGACTTGAAGTGATTCCCTGTGTGTAGTGCTTTACATCAGCTCTTAACAAAAGGCAACTATTAAAATGAGTGCTGCTTATCTGAATGCTATATAACCTGTAATTAATGGTATCAACTGCTGGCATTTAATATAGAAAAAAGGATGTGCTGAAGCATTGCAGATGTATACTTGATTGAAAGTTAGCAAATTGCTGACAAAGAGTAAGTTTTTCTTTTCAGCAAAGAATCCGGAAAACAGGCTAATCCAGGCTAGATCTATGCAAACAGTAGTTGTGGAGTTCAAGAAAACCTTGCAAACTGGCAAAAATAAAAAAGTCAGCTAGGCCATCCCTAGGACATTCCATTACCATAAAAAAGTCAGCTGAGTGGCTGAACCAGAAACAGAATCACCTTTACTTTCTTAATGACTCTGTAGTATTTGCACTAGATTGCATTCACAGCACATAATGACTTGTGCACATTCAAGTTCAAGTCTTATCTTGATTTTGACACAAAAACTAAAAAACATCTTCACCCAAGATGTAATAATTTCAAATACTATTGGTTTTGGTTTACAATCCAATTCCATTTAGTCATAACATTTCAGTGGTTTATCCAAAATATGATAGAAAAGAATATATTGTGTAGGAAGCCTTTTTCTTTTTCAATGCTGAAGGAGAAACAGAATCTTGGATGTACTTAGGAGTCCAGCTCACCCCTCCTAGATAGCATGAAAAGCTAATTGCTTCAATAGTTACTCTTAGATGGCTTGTGTAATTATGCAAGAACAGTTCCAAGACCAATGGTATGGTTACATTGTGTGCCATAGCTCCAGAGTCTAAGTTTCAGTGAACTCCCCACTTTTGTCACCAGGAAGCTATGGCCCCTTTACTTCTCTGTAAAGCTCATCTTGGTGCTTGCTTGGGTTCCTGTCTGCCTACCAGTGCTGTCTTCAGGTCTATGAGACAATGAATTACCAGGCAAAGAGAAGGAACTACAGAAAAGGAAAAATAACTTTTCTCCCGTTTCAAGACAGCTTCTTCTACCTGCAGCATTGAGAGATTTGTGGTCCCCTCTTTTATGACCATGTTCTCACTATATCCTCTCGGATGCTCTTATCCACTGATCTTCATGGGACAGACGGTAGGCACAGCATGGGCAAACAGGCAGGGTGGAGGTAGAAGACGACAAGGCTGGTAACATAAGGAGTCCTGTCTATTCATTAGTGGAGCTAAAATAGTTGCTTAATAATGGTTCCTTAATCTTAGTGCCATTTATGGAAATGGCCCACATGCATGTGATTTTGCTGCTGATCCACCACCACTAAATAAAATGACATAGTTTGTCTATTTTTGTAGCTGGTTCTTACACAGATGAAAAGGTGCAACATCTTATGCCTACTGCAAGGTTTGAATTAGTAGTGAAAAGTCTTGATCTTCCCTTTTGAAGTCATATAAAGATGAACTTAAAACATGAAGTTAAATAGCTTCAAATACCTTCAAACACCTTGTGATTTACTGACGACCATTAAAAGTGAAGAAATTTCAAGTATTTATATAAAAGATTGGCAATGACTGTACAAGAGCAGACATAAGATCTATATAACCTGCTTTCTTGCCTTTGACAGTAGGAAATAGCAGAGGTCTAAGAAATAGTATAAAGGGGCATGCACACGAAGATACTTCTTTTGGAATTCTTGCCCAGCTTTAACACCATTTTGCCAAAGGACGTCCTTTGGCAAAATCAGGATCTTCCCTCAAAACAGACCTATACAGACTTTTCTTTCATCTATTTGTCTATTTACTTTTTTTTAATGTGCAACTTCAGCAGCAAGAAGTTCTATCACATGATTTATTTTAGAGGAAGTATCTCCTAGTATCCATTCTACATCTGCCACTATTTGATGTCGTGTAGATATTTTACAAGATGCACAAGGGAACACTTCTGCATAACATTCTACAATCCACTGCTGATTTTAAAAACTGCTATTGGACATAAGCGCAGTTGGCTGGAAAACATACAGAAATATCTGCTTTATTTAAACAGTCTTGATATAGAGATATTTCCCACCTTTGACAACCTCTGTAATTTTTTATCTGTACTTAATTATCTGTTCATCCCACTGTCACTGTTATTTGTAGCTGAAAAAAATTGATAGTTCCATGGTCATGTTCACGAACATATCTATTAACATTGTCTGATAATGTTCTTGGCATGAATGTGTAGGAAATACTTATATCCAAGAAAAAAATGCTTTCCATTTGAGTTTTAAACACTTTTATTATAAATTCATTATTTTTGTTAAACTTTAATATTTCATAAAGTGTTATCATCATATCTAACTTACCCCTGAAATTTGTCAGACAAATCAAGACAAGTACCTTGTATTTTTAATGTAATTTTTATCTAAGGAACCAACCAGGGGGTTCTGGAATGACTCTTTTTTGAAAAGGATTATTTATTTCCAAAATATCATCTCACTTAGAATTTTGTTTCACCTACAGCAGGGTGGATATTTAACCTGATTTTTGATACCATACATTCCACTTTATTATGACTTACTGAAATAACGTGTGGCTTCTTGTACCATGAATGTCATGATACAGATAGTTACCAATTTTTTTAATTGATGAGTTACAAAATGGAAATCTTACCTGTTGTGCATCTTCCCATTTCTCTTTGTTTTCTTCATCTAAGAGGTTACTAATGATTTGAAAGAAGTTCTGAAAGATCAATTAAATAAAGCACAAAGTAAAATGACTTTTAATGACATAAACAGTAATATCCTTAAGTTGACATCAAGACAATTTTCCTTTTCTCATTACAAATACAGTTCTGCACCCTCTTTTCTATCAGTTGTAGAGATGACATAACAAAATAATAGGTTAGACTGGTGAAGGGGCACATAGATTTTATGGTTAATAGTTCATTTCTGGCCATATAATCCATTTCCATTATACTACTTTGAATAAAATAAGAACTGTTTTAAACTTGCTAAACTTCTAAATGTGATGGTGTTCTATTTTCAAATTGCTCTCATTCCAGAAATGAAAGTACAAAGCATCTGACTGCACAGTGACTGAAATGAGAGCAGAAATAAATTCCAAACTTATTGTTCTATCGATACTGTGGTTGTGCTTGAAAAGACATTAATTTGAAATTATGAGATACTGAAAACATTTTAGGTGTATTACACCCATAAAATTAAAACACTGTAGAATAGAAAATCAAATAAAACTTGAGAAAATTATTTTTACATCAAGACTATTTTAACATAAAAACATTTTTACCAGTTTAATCTAGTCCTACCACTAACTATTTGACAAGCGAGAAGATCCATCTTTGCCTCATCATGAGGAGGTTAATTATGCTAACCATAAAATTTACAGGGATAAAAATTGCTTTGATTTGGCAGTTTTAATATAGAGGAGGCTGACACTTTGTTGAACTTGGGCAAAATAATTCTGTACAACACAGTTCTTTCACTGAAGTCAGTAGCAAAATATCTGTAAGATTCTGTATCACAAAACTTCATGAAAAGAAAGGAAATGGCTGAGCAATCTCCTGTGAAAATGACAAGTATGCATTGGAATGGGATGATGAGGATTAAAGACAGGACATAAAAGAAAATGTTCTCATGGTTTGATCCGATTTGCAGTTATACAGAAGGGAAATTTTCAGTCAAGCTGAAGATAAGAAGAAAATGTAGCTATGTATTTTTTATATACCATCTCTTTCAGGTATTTAGCAGCAAAATAAAGCATAATGAAAAGAATGATATTTAGTATTACAAAGGATTTGTCAGTCTAACCAGGTTGGGAGATCGTAATTATGTACATGTAATTTCAGCTAGGAAAATTGTACAGATTTATTGATCCCCCGAGTAAGATAAACTATACTGGACAAAGCAGTTTCATGGCACTATAATCACATCTACTCTAGGACATTATGATTCTCGAGAAGTGTTCTGCTACATAGAGTCAGCCTTAGGGGTATTTTGCCTCATGAAAATACTTTTTAAAGCTTTTCCAGTATAATACCATGGAGATGCAGTGGACAGAACTTTTAGCTAACTTTAACTTGTTAGGTTGCCAGCAGTAGTCTAGCTGTAGCAGCATGGAGCTCATTGTAAGATAATTTATCACACCAAGGAGATGGTGCAAAGCTAGTTTTGCATTACATTACAGCCACTGATTCCCCTGCAGAAACAGTCTAAGACTTAATTGCAAAAGTATCCATGTCTGTGTTCTGAGATCTATCTGCAAGTTTACTAGATATTCTGAAAAACACTCAAGAGGTATAGGTGACATAGTTTTGTAAATAATGTTATTTGTTCATTAAATCTTATGTTTATTTTAGTGCCATGAAATCATTAAAGTGACTGATAATTAATGGAAAGTGTATGTGAAAAAGTTTATAAATAGTCCCAGACTCAAGCACAAACAAAAAATAAGCAAAATCTAATTTAGTATGTACTTTTTACTTGCCAATAAACCATAAATAGTGCATATGAACCTAGTGGCTTCTTGAAACCCTTTTTTTCTCTGTTTCAGTCTCTGGTTGATGTCATATTTGTGGTAGTAGTGAAGGTTGAAATGTGTGAAGATTTTTCAGTCAGTAATACCAGTGCTTTGTGAATTAAACTGAGAGACAATTAAATGGCTTTGCGGCTTCAATAATGAGTAGATATGAGATGTACTCCAAAACTGACAGGGGTATAGAGGTTAAAAAAGTTTTTCACATACTTGGATTATTCTCTTGTTTATTGCATTAACAATTCAAGAAACAACATTGCCCTTTAGTGAAATGATTGACAGGTATGAAGGTTGAATTTTAGAAGCACTATGGATGTGACCTGATGGTATTACTTCAGAGAACACTGGACCTTTTAGAATCAAGATCCTTCCTTTCATGGCAGGGTTTATGTATTACTAAACTGGCCACTACAGAAAATCTTGTGACAGACAAAGCCAAATTTATTTTTGCTGGAGCTTTTCTGAGGATAATGACAGTTACAGTCAGGAATGGACAATTATGTTCTCCTAATTTAATTTCCTTCCATTCAAACTTCTTCTTCTGTAATACAATGGATGCAGTTGTCTGTTCCAGTCCAAGTTCTTTGACCCTCTCTGCAGGAATAATGCTGTCATAAATCCTTTTATACAGCTAGAGAAGAATTCCTCCCTCAGAGGAATTAATGGATAGCCTTAAGTCACCTCCAGTTTTGGACTTCAGCATAGGGAGAGTGTGTGTGTGGGAGGGGGAAGGTGGGGAGAAAAAAGCACTGGGAAATCCTGTTAATCCCTGACTGACAGCAATGGTCCCTGTGGCTAATATAAATGGGATTATACTGCTGTAATTCATTTGGGGAGAAACTTTGTCTCCTGTTGGTCACTGGATCAGGGGATTGTATAACTCACTTTGCCATCCTGTCCCAAAAGGAAGTTACTTTCCCACCATCCTCTCCTTAGTAGGTAGCTCAAGCACTCTTAGACTGCTTCTGGAAAGTTTCCCCCAATGTTGCTTAAATTATGTTTATTTCAAATTTTAATTATCTTCCAGGTAGCATCCTTCTTACACAAGTAATACCACAGTGGCCATTTTATAGCCTCAGTGTACCTACACAGTGTATTTTAAAGTAATTCCCATACCAAGTGAAAGACCTTGCTCATACAATAATTGCATGACTCTTGTCTTCTGCTGTTCCTGGTACTGTACTGCTGTAGTTTCAGTCACTGATGCAGGATGCCTTTCACGTTCTTTAACTGCCTCATTATTTTCCTTTATCTATATGCAATGTATATGTAAATATTGTTGCTAAAAAGGTGAAATATTCAAAAACAGCTGTATAATAAATAACTTGGGAGTAGACATGCGTACTTTGGAAGCTTAGTCTTGGTATCTGTCTGCCTAAACAAGGGATTTTCTATGCAGCATATGAGCTGGTAGCATCTTTGGTTTGAGACATTTTGCTTAAAATTTTAAAATTTGATTTCACTTTTCTGTTCATCCTTTTGTTAAGGATTCTCTGAATCACGTCTTTTGCACTATTAATTAATATTAATACTGGATATAAACCAGAGATTGTTGACAGTAGAAGAACTATGCAGATGGATGGAATGTACAAGAAATAAATATACTCAGACACATATACTTTTCCTTTCTCGGTTTTACTGCAGGGGAAGTGTTTGTTTTGTATGGACCTTTAAAAATACTGTTATCCATAATTCACTGTCTACTTCTCTGGCATCATGCAAAATGATGAATTATGACTTCCAGGGTTTTTAAACCTCAATCATGCTTTTCTGAGAATGTCTTTAAAACAAACAAAAAAAACAACACATAAGAGATTCTACCTTTATCTTGTGAAAGAGAATGGAATTCTATCACACGGAGTTTCCTCAGAAATAGAATCTTGATATATTTGTGCAAATTAATTTAATTTTAACTTTTTTTCACTTTGATGATAGACTAGAAAGTGTGAAAATATGTGACAGTGAAAATAAAAATTTGATACAATTCTCCAGAGCATGGTCTCATGTGAAATGTTAACATATGGGAAAATCCTTGTTTCTCAGAAATTCACAATAAAATTTTAACTGATATTGCTGAGCCAAGATTTCAATGTAAATCATCAGAAGTCAGTAACAGAAGCAATAAATCTCCTGTTCAAAACATATTCTTCATTCTGATTTCACATACTGTTTTGAAAATTCCGAATGTGTTTTTGGATTTTAAATTAGCTTGCAATTCGTTACAATTCTATTTTTGTGATTCAGTGTCTTTTTTTTTTTTTTTTTTTTTTTGGTGGGATTAAAGACCTCTTTGCATTTAAGCATCTATATCCTAAAATACAATTTTTTTAAAAAATTTCTTTTAAGTCCTTCCTTCTTTCTTTCATAATATGGGTTACTAATTCTTGCATTTTCTCTTTTCTTCACTTCAAACTGATTAATCAAAAATTATTCAAATAGTACTCATAAGTCTACCAAATTCTGCCAGAATACCCTTATGTATTTTGTGAACAGCTGTACACTGCTGAAGGAAACAGAACCTTTGGCACTGTTATAATAAGAAAAGAATCGAATTTTCTCTCAGGTATGTAATATGCAAATAACCTGACCTGCTATATCTATGAACAAAACCACATGTGCCAAGCAGTTTCTCAAGTGTGATTCTACCACAGATCTTTGTAGTGCCTGTGAATCATGAATGTCATATTGGCCTTTCACACTGTTGAATGCATGAAAGATTGTCAATAAATAACAATCTGTCTAATATCACAACTTACTGAAAGGAGGAAAAGGTATTGACTTTCTAAAAAAATAAAATTGTCCACCCAAAATACTTTCTGAAAATAACTGTTCAAAAAATATTTCTTTCAGCTGGCACAGTCAAGGAACACTGGGTTTGATGGGTTTATATTTATACTGGTTTTAATTTTTCTTTGTGCATGGAAAAGCAATAAAACCGGAAATATAATAGCAAGATCTTGAAAGCTCTAGAAAAATTGTCTTTTCCAAACTAACTCAATGTATCTGCAAGCGTATATTCCAAAGTGCATTTATAATCTATGCTTACCTTTACACAAACAAATATGTACACAGAACCTGCATTAATAGCTTCATTATTAATTTATGAATGATTATGAAACTTTCATAAATAATATATACGTCTACCTCCTTAGTATTCTTTTTCAGTACATGTACTGTTTTTGAAAAGTGTCTAGAATTCTCAGATATACATTAAATCAATACCCTGATCTGGAAGTCCTCTGAAATATTTATTTTAATGAACATTATAGAATTAGTTGTTCAGCCCATTATGTAGAAATAATTATAGTGGGTTTATCTCTGATAGTACTTTAATTGGAACAAGAATTTAATATGTGAAAAAGAAAATTCATATCAAATGTACTATCCATCACTCATCTGGACTTCTAATGAACATTATTTGTTTGAACTGAAGAAGTAGTGCCAGCATTACATAACTGAAAACTGTGGATAGATTTTTGAACTGAAATGAACTAGAACAAACATTAGTGAATTGCTTAGTGAACAAAATAACACATCCCTATCAATCAAACCAAACTATTAAAGAGAAAGATACTCTAAATTTTACAAAGAAAGAAATATACATTTTTCACTTACTGTACTGTTTTGGATATTTGTCTCATTAAACACAACTGAATCTTTTCCTGTTTTATACTTACATCTTAGTTTTATGTGAGCAATGCTTCACTCGAACAATTTAGTTTCTTCAGTGGGTAAAAGGGGTGGCATGCAGTATACTGACATAAACTCCATCAATTGAAAAATTACCCTTACAATGTTTCTCTTACCTGCACCCCATCAGATGCAGGGATATAGCTTGCTCTTTTGAATGTGTCTGTAACATTTCTGAGAATTTCCACAGAAATAAGAAGGTCCCCTGCATAAAAGTTTTTCCTCTGAGTTAAATCCAATAGTGTCTTGGTTACTTGGGACATGCCATCACCAGCCAACATCCTCTGTCCCTTGGCGAGGTGCTCTTTAATCTATATTAGAACAATAAAATGAGTATCAGAACCTACTTTACTGAGAAAAAGGTATGATAAATTCTAAACACAGACAAAAATATTAAGTATTAAAGCTATTATAATACTAAGTAATAAAACCACTCTAATAAACTTTATCCTGTTAAAAGAGAAGACAAAATAGTAGACTACGATGACAGAATTATGATGTTTATTAGAGAACCACGGATTTTATGCTGAAAGATTCTGAAGTTGTTATTTTTCAATCATTTGCTTCTCTTTGGAAACCAACAACCTCCTGACCTCCATGTTCTCAGAGGAACTCCATGGGCTGGGCTGGTCTGTGCCTTTTATGTACTGCCATGATGTAGCAAGGCACTGGGTTCCTTAGAGGAACAGTTGTACAGCCACTGTTACCACTCATTTAACTAAGAGCTCTGAAACGAGTAAAAGCTAAGGCAGTCCTTGTTATAATCTAGTTTTCTATAGAGAAGTATAATCCTTCATGTCTTCCAGACCACCTTGGCTAGTCAATAAAGAGCGATGAAGAAGCTGAATATGGTGCTCTCTTCTGCAGTACTAACAACACAAAGGTGCTCAGCTGGAAACATCCTGATTGTTTTTCAAGAAATGAAAATTAAATTATGAATTGCTCCTACGCATCAGCCAAGAAAGCATACTGCGGTGGTAGCTCTCCCAGTGGATGTGTATATGACCACTGATAAAGGTAATCCAAAGTACATATGCTGACAGAATCCTCAGTAAGAATCTGATCTTGTAGATCTGATTAATTCCTAAACCTAACTCAGCGTCCCAGGAAGATGCATAGTGTATCACAAAGCTGTCTAAGGCCAGACATGGCTGAAAAAAGAGTTCATGATTCAAAGAATCTATTTTTAAATATGTGTATGAATCTATGTGTACAAACACAAGTTCTTCCAGACTGAAGTTAAATTAAAGAAAAGATAAATGACCTGAGCTTGACCTCACTCTAAGCAGGAATGCTGAAGAGAAAATTCTGTGCAACTAGCAACCCAAGTGCTGACACCATCTCTGTAAATGTATTTTCATTTGCTTTTTAACTTGGCCTTATTACTGACATATAGAGGAAAGGATGACTACTGTAACATAATTCAGTGGTGAAGTGGCAGGAAGAGTATAGATATCTTTTGTCACTTCCAGACCTTCTGAGCCACCTAGTGTGGATATGCGAGGCTTTATTAAAAAAAAAACAACAAACCAAAATAAAAGGTCAGAATGTGTAGTAAAAATAGTACCGTGACTAAAAGGTTTAAAATAACTTTCATGAAAGCAATTTAAGAAACACAATCATTCTCTGATATACATGCTCTAAATACTTTTTCCTTTTCATTCTGTTGGAAGTTGGATCATTGATTAATTTCTCAACTGTCTTGAAATAGACTAGATATACATAACACAGCTGGAGCTGGGTAAAGTGGCTGCTTCCAAGTTTGTGGCCCTCAGTCATCTTTGTAGCAGCTGAGGATTGTTATGGACTACAACAGGCTTGCCCAAACCCTGCAAATACTTAAGATTTGGGATAACACCTGCCTGCTGCAGCATGGACAGAGAATTAATCTACTCAATACTGTGAGTACAGGGGTACAATAATAGTTGGACAATCAAGTATTTTCCACAAAGATTTCAGGATGAACTGAAGCAGTTTATTTTTGTTTGTTTGTAACAAATATTTCAGCAGACCTACCTCCCTCAGTCTTCAGAATACTGTAATAAGTAATTAGGAAGCATGCTTGCAGAAATTCTTTTGTACACTTTTAGAAATTTTAGAAGGAGGCTTTGAAAGTAATCTTGTAGAAGAACAATAACAGAGTAAAAGGTGTGAGAAAGGAATAAAATTCACGTGAGTAAATTTAGGGATCTGATATTGTGTAGGCAACATTATGAACTACTTTATTGGGAACAAGAGAAAGTAAACGGGAACCTAATTTGTGATTTTTCCTCTGAAATGTTGCCATTTGCCTCATCTGCTCACACACTGTGTCTAAGTAGCAAATTAAAAGTGCTTTGGTAGAACTTTTCATAGAACCTGTCCAGCTGTTCATCGACCCTAAAGCATATTTCCAGATTTTGAGGATTAACAACGCTCAGTGTGTCTTCAGTCAAGCCCAAAAGGCATACAACATAAAAGACAGTCCATAAAGTTACCTCCCAAATCTAACACATGCCTTGGGATGTACTGTGGGAAAGGCACCACACAACTTCAAAGCAGAGTTTAAAAGTAAACAAAGCAGTTCTTTTACTTCCAGTAACAGCAGTATCATAAAGTCTCTACTGCGCTCCTATGCTTGTATAAAACACCGGTAGGAAAGATGTCAGCTACTTGGAACATTGTTTTATATAGCATTATTTTACTTCCTTTTGTTCCATCTGTATATTTACCCCCCATTTATTTTTCCTCGCTTCTGCTAGACTTTAAACTCATGTTTTAAATACGGCAGGGGACAATTTGTTGTCTGTTTTGGACGATGCAGAGCACACAGAAGTGTTGGTCTCAGCTGCTTTTGGAATGCAAATAATGAATTAAATTGATCCTAATTTTGAGTGTCTTTTAGGCTTTTGAGTAAGTAAAGCTCTGTTTTCACTGAAAAATTTTATACATCTCCAGCAGCAGAAGTGGGAACTGTAGTATACTGTTTAGTGCTTTCAGCAAAACATTTTGATTGGTTTTGGACAAATGATAAAAAAGATCTAGCAAGTGCCCACAATGCCACAGGACTAAATTATTACACATACTTCAGAAGTTGCCAGGGTTGTGGTGCAGGTGGTTTAAAGTGTCTCATAATTATTGGCTCTTAAAATTACAACTCAATTTGGAACTGTTTTTTAAAAATGGCATGGCCAGAAAGCTCAGCTTTCCAGCACAAGTACTCTTCCTCCCTTGGGCCACACCACTCAAACACAGCTTCCTAAGTGCCTTTTCTTTACTGTCTCCACTTCCAACTCAAAAGTTCCTTTTTCTGATCCTTAGCTATCCCTCCAGTCCCACAATGCCTTGAGTTAGACTAGAAGCATAGCATTAGAACTAGCATAACAAACCACAAAATTGCAATGTATTTAGGTTAGGAAAGTGGGGGAAAATTAGAGTTAATTAGAAGAAAGTTTTGACTATAGACTGAGATGCAACATGCACAACAGGGTAAGAATCAGCAGCCTTTTTATTATTAATTTATTAAGTAAAATATTGTTATAAGATGGCCTACAGCTCCTAAGTACAACTTTAAAATCACAGGCTGTTCACTCAGTTGATGTAAACTGGTGCAAGACTATTAAAACCAGTGAAGACGTCCAGATTAATGCGTTGAAGGTAATGAAATACTTGCACAGCTACCATAAGAATCTTTCAGTGTGAAAATACAGAATTCTTATCAATAGTTACTATAGTATCTTTCTCACCATGACACTTATTTTCTGCATTATGGTAACAGTAATATTATGCACTGTCCAAGAAAGCTGTTTTGGTCACCACTGTAGGACCTTGTAGCTCTCTGTGAAGGTCACTTTTTAGTGGTCTTATAGTCAGGTTCATTAAAAATAAAATCTATGAGCCGAGAGATAGTGAAATGAAGCAGCTGTTAATGCGATACTTCAGTTGTCAGCCCAGCCTCTCTCCACCTGTACTATATGGATGCATACTTGAAAAATTACTACAATGTTTAACTGGACTTTGACTCAGGGACCAACTGCCTTTGTCCCTCGATATATCAGAAAGTTTAATAAAAATGTCTTTTTACAAAGTCATAGCTCCTAGGCTTCCAACATTGGAGTACAAATTCATTACTGCATAAGATTTACTACAAACTTAACAGCTAGACATGGTTTAAAAGGACAGAAAACAATGGACACCAAGAAACCTATAAAACATTGAAAAGAACGCTTAATTTAAAGAGTAACTACATTATCATCCTTTTTTCATTATTTTTAAAAATTATGTTGGAATCATGGCTAGGAATTACTAATGATAACATTAACACATCTTATGTTAGTGGGGACTGTGAGAGCATAACCTAAGGAACCTTCTACAGAAATGAGAAAAGACAGATTGAAATAAAAATATATCCTGAAAATGCACATAATCTTCAAACCACTTTATTTTGCAACTCCATAACCCAGGACTAATATTTTCAAAATATTTTCATAATGCACTTAAGATGCAGAACAGAAAGAAATATTCACATCACCTGCAATAGCCACTTGAATTACAGAACTGTATTAGAAACCTAAAAGCTCTTTAGAGTGTTGGTTTCTCTGGAGAAGAACTCAGAATACCTGAAATCTTATCTTGAATGCCCTGAATCACATTAACTGACCTCTGTGGCTTCTAATATTGAGGCTGGAATTGATAGCACCTCCTCAATAAATATTAATTAATGATTTTGCATTAAACTTACTTTTATATTTACCATCATTGAGGTGCATGAAGGTTGGAACCAAAATGCTGAAGTGTATGTGCTTAAAGTTAGGCACATATTGAAGAGGAAGAAAATATACTTTGGGCAGCTCATGTGTTCCCATAGGTATAATCCTGCACTGAACTAAAATCACGCAGCATCCTCATGTTTAAACTATAGCGTGACATCATTGTGAGAAAGCTCTTCCTTTCGGATTAGAGAAAAACTTCAACAAGGTGGGGTTTTTTTCTGATTATCATCAGTCTTTTAACAATTTTAGCCAGAATCTAGGATCTTCATTTACTTTCCCTTAATATAAGTAATTATTTACAAATTTTTTTTTAATTTATTTTCAGGCTGTTCCAGTGTTCAAAAATATTTCATCCATCTTTTAAAAGAAACATGGTAAGGTCTAAAGATAGAGCTATGCATCTTCAGGTCTGCATCTGAACATTTATAACCTAATGTCATATAAGACGCTTTCTTTACATTCAACATTTTATGAAGGGGATTGCAAGAGCAATGTAAAATGGTTTTCCACTTTGTCATCAGTGAAATTAGTTAGTAGTCTCAATCTAAAACATGATAACATGCTAATAAATAAACATTTTCTTCAGAAAGGAAGGAAATAATGTATTCCCTTTGTTTGTAATATAAAATTGTGTCAAGGAAGATTAAGGGTATATATTAAAATAAGCGTTTCAACTGTAAAGGAAATGATGTACCATAGTTTACCTGACTATGCAGTCTTCCAGATTGGAGACCTTAATAACAGTAAAGAAAAACAAATGCTGGAATAACTGAAGTATAGCTGATTCTAATGGGATAGAAGTTTGGGCTGGATGATCTCATGAATTTCCTTTCAGTTCTGTAATTCTGTAATTCTGTAACAGGTCCCTGCAAATATTCTGAAACCCAGACTAAAGCTTCCTATAATTTACCCCAACCAGACAGGCCAAAGTTTAAGGAGTGCCCTGAAACCTTCCTGCACTGTCATGGTGTGCAATTTGCTACATCAAGTTTCTGCAGATAATATGCCTCAATCTGCCTCAGTGCACTCAGCTGAAATCACTGCAACCCTGTGCCTTAAGGAACTGACTCTAAATTTATATTGATGAAAAGAAAAATGATAATTGTTTCACTATACACAGACATGCCACTGTCATATAAATTTTCTTAGGCAAAATACTCCTCAAAACAGTGTTTGTTTTGAGCTTAATCACACAGAATCCTGTGCTTGTCTAGACATTCATGTCAGGCAAACTGAATCTCTGCACAGAGACCAGAGATATTGTATATACACTTCTGTATATGATGAGTACTGGAGAATCTTTGAAACGAAAATCTAGTATCTGTGGAAGTATAACATTTCTTTAGAAGAAGAATTTGAACAGCTCAGAGGGATGCTTGGTTCTTCCTCTACCTTCTTCCTCTACCTTCTTTCACAGGAAGATTATAATTTTGCTCAAGAGATTTATTTTTTTTTCCCCCACTTTCACCCATTCCTATAATTCTTTCTTTTTTTGGTATCATCCATATTTTATTTTTTTTTTTAATCATCATCATCATCAGTATTGTTACTTGTTCTAGTCCTTGAGATATAACCACCAAATAGGTGACAAAGCAAGTCATTATAAAGTTTCAGTATTTTGATTTCTTTATGGATTCAATGAAACATCTTATTAGATAATTTGAATATATAAGATATACACTTCAGTAGAGTAACAAATTGCTCTAGTAATGAATAATCATTGAACAGATCACTTCTTTTGGGGTTGTTGGGTTTTTTTCCTCCTTATACTATTTGTTGACCAGGATTTCTATTATTTTTTAAGTGCTGACATTAAATGCTCCAGTTCTCTGTGATTAAATACTGCTCACATTGGCATGCTGTGTGAGATCTAACTGTTGTTATTGTTGTTTTCTTTTGTAACCTGAGGGCATGTCTTCAAGATTTGCATTATCTATGTATAATGCAATATGACAAGAGCAAGAGTTGAGAGGAAAAAAGAGGATGACATTCTGAGAGGGTTGTTTTCATTCTATGACAGACATAACATTGCTTGAGGTGAAGTCTCCTGGCTCTCCATACTGGCTGAATGGCTGAGGTTCAGGGTCACAAAGGGACATACTACGAAGAGTTTTTCTTTCTTTTTTTTTTGTTATAGTCCATGGTCATCCTGGTAAGTATATGTGCATAAAACTCAATTTATATGTTTATTTGATTTTAACAAATTTCTGGGTTTGTTTTATGTTTCTCTACAGTCATCCCAATGACATTCACTTCGATTGGCAGGACAAACCAGAACGGTTTCAAGGAAACTGGCATCATTGGAGAGACCTAATTTCTGCATGGGAATATTGCATTAAATAATAGGCAAGAGAAAAACCCTTTGTGTCTCACATCTTTAAAAAATCTGTGTTGAAGGTTCCTGCAGTTCTGGTAGACTTTAAGGGAAAACTAGATGAATTCTTTCTTTATTAAGTACCTAAATGGTATTTCATCTTTTATTTTCCCTCTGGACACACCCTAGTGGACTTCACCTGTTGGCTGCAGTGCTGGTTGGTTTGGAACATCAGTGTGATCAGGGAACGTTCAGCTGATCACTGCTGCAGCAGACACAGCAGCAGCAGCAAACACAGGAGCACATATCATCTAACACACAGATTACTCTTTGGTAAACCAGACATGGAAAGATGATTATGGATGCTGAAAAGATAATGGTGACTTGTCTTTGAGTTTAACAAGTGGGATTGGCTATTAAAAACCAGATATTCAAAAGCAGAAAGGAAGAAAAGCAACATATTGTCTACAATTAGCCTGTATCCGGGGCTGAACTCTAGAAGTTGCTCTATCACCCAATGTCCCCACCCCAGCAAAGAAGGAGGATCAGGAAAAGGAGACATGCAGGTTGAAATGAAAACAGACTTAATGAACAAAGCTAATACCAATGCCAGCATAAAGTAAACAAAGTTATACTTAGCCCAGTAAATGTACAGTGGTCACAATAAACAGGACTAGCCCACAAGAAGAATAGCAAGGTCAGGAGGAGACCAAACAGAACATACACCACACACAGAAAACTTCCCCCTTTATAATGACCATGACATTTGTGACCTAGGATACACCTGTATCCAGCTTGGGTCAGCTACCCTGGCTGACTCAAAACTGCTAATGGCCTGCAGACTAGGGCAGGTCTATGATACTTATCCAGTTGAAATGTCGTGATGTGCCTATGCAGAATGGCAGGTAAATGACTTCTTCCACTGTATAGCATCTCTAAGACTGAGGTGCATATTTATATTGGCAAGATCAAGCACTAAAATTACATGAATGGAGAAGTTACCACAGTATCTTTTAGACACATTCCACTCTCATGATCCAAAACTGTTCATTTCTGGATATGAAAAAAGCAGCCATTCACTCGGGATGAAGCAGCTGGTTTCTAGCCTGCATATTTCATATGAGTGGCTGAAATATTGGGTCTTCCTTTCTTTGGCAAAGTCCATATTTAGTTACAGGGAGTGAAGCAGATCTGTTAGGAGACTAAGAAAGCCTGTCTAACTTTATAGCATAGTGTTAAAAGTACTCAAACCCCCATCATTTCAATCCATGCAATGCATTTGACAGGGCAGAGCAAGCAGAGCTTTCTCACAACCAAATGAGTGTCCTCACCATCAAGCCAACAGTGATACCAAATTAATTAGGGTTTTTTTCTGAAGATTTAATCTCCTTCCATGAAGAATGGAAAAATATTAATGAGGTAAGGGAAAACTATTGCCTGCCGCAATCTCTTGATCAGCTGCTTTCTGATGAGAGAAAACAGCTTGAGATCTTCCTGTCAAGATATGGAGGTGACAAAACAGAGCTGACTCCTGCGGACTCTAGGCTTACAAGGGAGGCAAGGCAAGGAGCGCAGATCATTTACTGATGTAACTACCCTGCCTATCAAAAGCTGTGAAGGTGAAGATGAAGAGATGGTGTATAGCAACTTAAGGATAGACCAGTGCAGAATGCAAAGCTTGTTATTGAGGTCTGTACATTCAAATCTACAAAACCAATCCTGGCTGCTTTTCTCTGCAGCTATATAAAAAGAAATGAAGCACTAAACTAGCAAAAAAAAAGAGCAGAGTGTTTTTTAGAAGGAAGCCTTTCATTCCCCAGAGAGTACAGCAGTCATTTCAGTGAGGACTACATGGACAAGCTGATATGCTGCCCTTGTAATATAATATGGAAAAACAAAATCATCTCTAATGAGCTGCAGCTGAGCAAATCATTATTCACCTCAGAGTTCTTTTTATCAAATTATATTTTAGCCAAGCACTTGCAAAATTGTGAATAACGCTGCTGTGGAAAAAAGGGAAACAAAATTATAGTATGAACTAGAAGCCACACAAGTTCATTTTATGGCTGTATTATTAGTTTGATATGCAAAGATTCACCTGCGCAAGTTCCCATACTCCTTTCATAAGTGCTAATATCTTGACAGTAGTGTGATATTTCATATGCAGATTTTTCCTTCCTAACTCTAAAGAGTTAAGAGGTTTTTCTGTTTTCCAGCTTCCTCTTTCTGATAGAAAAGCATCCCAGTTTGCCCAAATGCATGTTTGATTTAGGTGTTGTATCACTCAAATTGGATGAAATTAGTACTTTATTTTTATTGAAGCAACTGAATGTAGAATTTCATCATCTAGGTTTGAAAACTGTGCTGCATATGTTTAGCAAATTGGCTGCATTAGTAAAGATTTTCTGATAATATTGGAGATGACCTTCAGAAACAAAGTATGACAGACTTTAGTCTTCCTCATTACTTATGAGAATAGTAAAAATCTCTTCAAATCTGCTCTGTCCAAAAGCCATTTAGAGGAAGGCTCACTTCAGGCAAAAGGGCTATTCTAGTGTATGGTAAGTGATATATTACCAATATTTTTAAAGCAGATCTTTCACAAAATTATCTTCTTTTTTTTTTTTTTTCCCTGATTCAGCAAATACTATAATACATGCATAGCAGAGCAGAAAACCAATATACCGCTATCCATTTGAGTATTTTCTCCATTTACACAACATTGGTTTCTAACACCTGTGGCAAAATTTTATTCATTAATAGTTGGGTTTATGTTTTTCCGAATTTATGTGGCTATCAGCCATAGAATAGATGAAAAATAGATGAAGAAATCTTTAGCTATGCCTCTCAGATGGAGTGTTCATCTAAAGGATGATGTAGGATATTCCTAATGCTGGAGTCTTGTTTCTTAGTCTTCTTGCTTGTAGTGTACCAAATTTGACGGGCTTCAAGAGAGTATGAAAATGAAATTAACTCTTATTTGAGACACTTCAGTGACTCTTTTTTTTCTCGGATACCATCTGAGGTAGGCCTGTGGGCTCCTAATCATTGATCCTGTTCTTGGCCCTGCAGACACTTGCATCCAACCATAGTACAAATCCTTGAATATCTTATTCTCAGGAAAGATTTTACTCTGTTTATCCAAATGAACAACCAAAGAAAAAAATAAAGAATCAAAAAAAGAGCATGAAATTTCTCAGAAGATCTAACCCACTTAAGGTACGCTGAGTTAAGACACGCTAGTTCAAGAAGAGGTCATGCAGGAAGTCATGCTAATTAATCATGACAGTCTCTTTCTATTTAGAAAGCGATAAAGACCAAACCAGAAATTATATACTAAATAATTGTTGCAGAAAGAACAATTAATAGCTTACTAATATATCCTTGAAAGCCTAGAAATGAAATGAAACCAAATTTGACTAGTTTCAGTCAGTGTTGCTGTGTAATGTCTGAAGTACTTATAAAATTTCAGGTATGCAGAATACTATAGTATATTTTGGAGATATCTTTATGAAAACATATCTCAGAAAATACTAGTCCGAATTAAGCAAGTACTAGCTCAAGTAAACAATTTTACATAATGTAATTAGGCAGACCATTATCTGTTTCCAGGTCAAAAGAAGATAATAAGCAATGAGAAGGATACCTCATAATATTATACCGTCTAAGTTTGTGTCATTAGATCATCATCTAATCTGCCTTTCTATATATAACAGTCCATTAAGCTACCAACAGATACTCTTAAAAGAGATTTAAATATGCTAGTTAGACCAAAGGAGTTCAGCTTTCAGAAAATGAGAATTTGCCAAAGGTAGAAAGAGAAGATAGACTTTAACAAGATCCTTAACATCTGCTATAGCAGCAATTGATTTGGTAAAACGGTCCAAAACTGCAAACCATGTCTACCACACCGTGGGGGAAAAAGCCTCCAAATTCTGAGAATACAACCTAAAATTAGAGAAAGTAGGGATAGTCATCCCTATTAACTACAATCTGGTGATCAGTATGTGACCAAGAACTATGTGGAAGGAACAGAAGAAATTATATCCCCTGCCACTAGATCTTATTCAACCTTATGACTTTACTTCATCTCCATTCACAGTAAAAAAGACCCTTGGAAGAATTTCTCTGCTGTAATTTCCTCTTTCTCAAAAACATATTTAACAAATTGGGCAAAATATTCCTTCATAGCTGCAAGGACAATTGGTAACAGTACCCAAACACCATGCTTGACTAAAAGCATTTTCTTAATTCAAAGCTGCAGGTACTGCAAACACTAGGGCAATTCAAGAAATCCAGAACAAAACCTGACATATAGTCTGTGATGTTTCTTTTTCTGTTCATCAAGTTAATGCTTGATGCTCTACATCATGATTCCAGAAGGCAAGGCATACCTACTTCTCATTTTGCGTTCTCCCCTTATAGTGCTTTAGTAAGTATAATCCTAATTAGCTTATTTAAGTATTTTTTTTTAGAGCTAAATAAGTAATTTCCATGGGGTTTAATTCATGTATTTTGCCATTTTTGTCCCTTAATTTGTTCAGTGAATAATTTTTCATATTAGTCAACCTGCTGTATAAGATGGTCAAACAGTATTTGTTGAATTCATTTGCACCACATGTTGGGTAAATTATTCATGACTCACTGGTTCCATTATTCAAAGAGATCTAATTATCATCCCTAGTTTTAAAAGGGACCTGTACTTCATAGTGCACAAGGTAAAATAAACCATAAAAAGTGCAAGCTGTATATTTATGGCATAGCTGAAGTGCATCATCCTCTTAACAGCTTTAACTCAAGCTCCTACACATGAATTGTGTAGGCTACTGTGCTCTCAAAAGATGCAAGCTGACTGTCAATCTCCACTCAACAAGCCAAACCATTCCCCTTCACTGCTTCATCATGTTCCCGTGTATAGTCTCTTCTGAGGCCCTGCAGTTGTTATACTTTTACCATTCCAAAGATTTTCTGTGCTGTCATATGGAGAGGTATGAATATTAAGAAGGAACAGTGGCTAGGCACTAATTCAGAAGACTGGAGGTCTCACTCTGTTCCACATGAACAAGAAAATGGAGATGTAGTAGAGCCTAAACTCAGGTATATATTGAGGAGATATATCTGAAGATTGTGAATCACTGAAGATTGTTAATTACTCTGAAATTGTTGCAATAGAATATTAAGTACAATATTGATATATGTATCAAAAAGTGGTCCACAAATCTAGACAATTCCATTTAACCCATGGAAAACCTGCTTGCTTATGAGGTGCCAATGCCCTGCATGTGAAATGTCAGTACATGCCTGCCCTGAGCAGAGACAGTAATCCTTCCTGGAACATTCTGTAAGCATCTGAAAAAATTATTCCTGGGGTGCTGGGGGTTAAGAGCGAAGTATATTATCTTCAGCATTGCAAGCCTATTTTTAACTGTATTGACTGCTCACTTTTTGTAAGCAGACTTCCAAATGGATTTTGAGATTAAAAGATTGTCCAGCAGGACTATGGAAGAGATCGATCCCCTGTACTTGGCACTGGTGAGGCCTCAGCTCATATACCGGGTTCAGTTTTGGGCGCCTCACTAGAAGAATGACATTATGGTGCTGGAGCAAGTCCAAAGAAGGGCAATAAAGCTGGTGAAAGGTCTACAGAACAAGTCTTATGAGGAACAGCTGAGGGAAGTAGGGTTGTTTAGCCCAGAAAAAAAGGAGGATTGGGGAGAACTTATTGCTCTCTACAATTACCTGAAAGAAGATTGTAGTGAGGAGGGAGGGTCAATCTGTTTTCCCATGTAGCAGGCAATAGGACAAAAGGAAGTGGCCTCAATTTATGCCAGGGGATAGAACTGAATAATAGGAAAAAATGCTTCACAGAGAGTGTTGTGAAGCATTGGAGCAGGCTGCCCATATAAGTGGTTGGTTGAGTCACCATCCCTGGAAGTATTTAAAAGACTTGTAGACATGGCACTGAGAGACCTGGTTTAATGGTGACCTGGCAGTTATGGGTTAATGATTGGACTTGATGATCTTACAGTCTCTTATAACCAGAACAATTCTATGATTCTATCATTCTATGATAGTGCCATTTTATATAGCTACCATATTGTTCTCTGTCTAAGTCTTGAGTCAAGCTGATAAATGCACAGCACCAGCTGGGTTTCTACTACTTTAATATTGTTCATTAAGGATTGAAATTTGTCCCGTGTCGCTTCCAGGAAAGTAATAGAGAAAACTGTAAAAACATAGCAGGCTTTGTGCAGGAGGCAGTGAACCTACTGCAGCTACATATAGTAAGGAAATGGTCTTACTGGGAGAGGTGTTAATAAAAAGCATCTGTCATTCATCTAGTGGCCTAACCCTTGACAAGGAATCAATCACCTGAGGATATGCAGTAAAATTCTACACTTTATATAGCATAGAATTCTGGCTTAATGAGGACATCTGATGAAAACCTGTGTTAACATTTGTAGGAACAGGTGGGTTTTAGGAAGAAAGTAAAAAACATACTGATGCTAGAGTGGAAGTATATGAATTAACTTTTCAAGATTTCTGCCTTGTGTGACCTTCCAATTTTGTGTAGTCATGGGATTCACGGAATAACAGAAACAAGGAATGGTTAAGTTGGAAGGGACCTCTAGAGGTCATTTGGTCCAACCCACTAGCTCAAAGATGGTCAACTAGAACAGGTTACCCAGGAGCATGTGCAGAAGGCTTTTGAACATCTTCAGAGACGGAGGCTCCACACCCTTCCTGTGAAATCTGTGCTGGTGCTCAGTCACTTCCACAGTGAAAAAGTGTTTCCCGATGTTCGGATGATACTTGTATGGTTCAGTTTGTACCCACTGCCTCTGATCCTGTCACTGTGCATCACTCAAAAGAGCCTAGCTCTGTCCTCTTTGTACCCTCTCTTCATGCCGTAATACCCCTGAGCCTTCTTGTTTCTAGACTGAACAGTCCCAGATCTCTCAGCCTTCCCTCATAAGAGAGATGATACAGTCACTTAATTATCTTAGAGGACCTTCGCTGGACTGCTTCGGTAACACCGTATCCCTCCTGTACAGAGGAACCCAGAATTGGACACAGTACTCCAGGTGTGGCCTCACTGATGGACACATGCAGCCCTAGATTTCTCTACTCAGAGTCCAAGTTGTCCAAATGTATGGAGTTTTTACTTTATCAATAGTAAATACAGGTAAATAAAATAGCCATGGGAACATTGTCTAGCCCTGAGGCCAACGAGCACAGACAGCTTGTATCCCTCAAGCTAAACTCTCTTTTCTTCCTCTGTCTCAGAAAATGATGGGTTTATTGCCTGCTGGGAATGGTCTCTCTGCTATGCTATCCTCTGAAGGATGCTAGGCATTGTTTGCTCTCTGGTACTGTGTTAAATCATGTCAGGAAGTATGCTAACAGAAAAAAAGCTAAACAGTGTAGATGACTGACAGTGTTTAACTTTGGGCAATCACCCTGTTTACTTTGTTTATTACTATAATTCTAAGCTGCCAGTCCAGAATCTGTGTAGCCAGGTTAGGATGGTCTGTAGCCAAAGCAGTATTCTCTGGCTCCCAGCATATGATATGCTTTTATTTAGAGAGTATTTGCTTGGGCACAGCACCTACATGACTTCTAGGCTGCTTCTGGATCATATGTGGATTCTTTGGAGGGCAAAGAGGCAGGGACTTGTCTGTATTTCTCCAGTCTAGCATGCTTTTATGTATTAAGTATTATACATATATTATGTGTATCAACAGCTTTAAATACAGAAATATAATTTTTGAAAACTATACACCTACTCTTGTTTTATGTATTTCAGGTAGGAAATAAAAGGGATTCATCTCAGACTCAGATTTTAGGGGAACATTCACAGACTTCAGTGATACTTCCTACTACTCCTGGTCTGAGTTGGTAAAGTAAAATTATTCATCAGTTAAACACACTGAAGTATCTCATAAATGCTTTCATAAGCATGCAAATTATAGCAACACCGTCTGTCAACAGTTTTCTTATAAATCCATGTTTTCAGGGATTTACAGAGCTGACATATGTATCGTGGGGGGACAAGCCTACATTTGCAGGGTGATGACCTTATAGGTCTTTACCTCTATTTTCTATGATTCTTTAAATATAATGTGTTGTTCACTTGGAGAAGCAGTGAGATGTAAACCAAACTGATTTTCTTTGTGAACAGCTCCCAGATGTAAAAGAAATCATTTTTTCTCCTTTAATTTGTATGCATATAAACCAGACGGAAATTTTGTTTAGCAATAAGATGATATATAGATGCTTGTGTAATTTTAAAGAAGCTTTAGCTATTTTTAAATGTTCTTTGGCAAGAGATTATTTTACAGTGTGCTCTAATCATATTTAATATTTTGAAAAAGGAAATATAGAAGAATATATAAATCTGACCTGGGTTAGTAAAGTCTTCTTTTGTCCAACAATGACCCCTTTCTACCAGGCAGATTTGTAGCTCTTCAGAAAATATCAGCGCCTCACCAAAAGTTAGCCAGTTAAATCAAACTAATTAATAACATGAAAGAGCACTGCCAACTGTTTGAGTGGTTTATGAATGATTTCCAGCAATAAAACAAGAAGAAAAGCCTGAATATCACTAAAGAATTAGCAGCATAAGGATCAAAGCTATGAATAAATGTTGATGTGAAACGTAAAAAGGTAAGTGCAGAAGAACAAAAATCTGAAGGGATGGTCTTCTGGTCAGGCAGGTCAAGATGAATAAAAACTTTATTTCAAAATTCTTTAAATAAATATTAAAATGCAATAATACTAAGTAAAAGAGAAGAAATTTACTTAAATTGAAATAACTTAATCTTTGATTCCCAAAACATAATTTTTTTTTTTGCTTTGCAATATGACATTATTAGTAATCAAAAACTTTATATATATTACCTACAGTCATTGCGTTTATTGTGCTGTTTACCAAAATAAAGATTATAATCAAATTAAATACAAATGCCTTGCTGTCCATGCCCATAAAGTACATTTAGACATACTATATGCAACTGTTGCAAAATAATAATATATCAGAAAAATAAAATATAAAATAGCTACAGCCAAATTAGTGTTGGTTTTTTTCCTGAGTGAATGCTAAATGGATAGAGCAATGTGCAGACAGCTATATAAAATCAGAAAATTTCTCTGTAGTGGGGAAAATTGCTCTGACACTTCACTCTGTGTTATTTCAAAAATAATGTTTGCTTTAGTTTACCCTGAAACTGAATCCCAGGCCTCAATGAAGTTGGAATCTAATGAAACAGAAATGCAGCTCAAAGCAATTAATCAAAATCTCCTCTGTGTGGCAAGCCAGATTTGAGGAATGACAGTCAGTCTACTACTTTTCAAGCCACCAAAGGCTTTTAAACATGCTATGAAAGTGCTGCACTTGGTTGAGATGTTGGGAGTTACAGAGGACACGGCTATATTAGTGCCCCTCTGTTGAGTGATTAATGGAACAGTGGCCTTTGGAAAAGGAGGCAGAATAATAAAAATGTCACTAAAATATATCATGTTGGCAAAAACCATTGACCATGAGAATCTTCAAAGAAGCTCTTCATATAATAGTATTAGCCTGCTTGAATGTTTCAGTTGTGGAAATAGAATGTTATCAAAATATCTAGCACATAACATAGTAGTATACTTCTAATGCAATATATACAATGTATTACAACCTTGCATATAAACAAATTTAGGCAGTAGATAAATGTATAATGTGTATGTTTGCAAAGAAACTTTTTTTTAAGCATACTGAAAAAACCCGCAGTTCTTCATCTAAAGTTACTTTACTTTTTCCAAGACATTGCAATGCCTTTACCCTATAATCATTTTGTATTGTTACATTTGAAGGTGAAGTTCTAAATTTGATAGTAAAAAAAATATATATATATAGTTTCTGACTTCCTACTGTGCAATTAAAGAATTCAAGGTATTACAAAATTACTCAGCAGGTCAGTCTTCCAGTAAATCTCATTTATTCATATTTCATTTTCTAATAAACTAAAATACGTTTACCTCTGATCCCTATAAAAATTCACAGAGTGGACATAAAAAGAGAGAATCTGATTAATTTTTCCATTTCTCCAGTAAGAAAAACTTCCTTCACTCAAACATTATATACAAGGTCAAAATAATATACATTCATATGAATTATTACCTTTTATGTCTATTTTTCTCCTGTCATTTCTTATCAGAAATCTGACTGGAGAGTAAATAAGTAATTTTTTTTTTTTCATACCAATAATTAGTAATGAATAAACAGAACAAGTACTAAAGCTGGCTTTGCACCTACTGAATGCTGCAAGTGTCTGTACTCATTTGATATGCATCTAGCAAAGCTTGGATGTTCCCAGAAGGCCACTCCATGAACACTGAGAGAGCAGCGTCTGCTAGTGGTGCCTGTAAGTCACAAAGAGACAGAAAATATTCATATAAGTGAGAACAATTGGAAAGAGTGAACCTTATTTAAGCTATGTTCCATGTTTTTTTAAAAGCACACAAAGAAACAATTTCATGCAATGATCATCAGTATGTAGAGAGAAGTCTAAGATTCTGAAACACATTTCAATGTTCACTTGGTGGGTTTATAGCAGTGTTCCTAACTAAAAAAAATAAATCTTTTTTTTCTTCATTTTCATCACTTTGCCAGATAGATACTGACAAATTGATTTCTTCTCAGCTTTTTCTCTCTGGCTGTAGTGCATATATGTGTATGCATGCATATATATACACCACAAACCCATGCATTTATGTAAGCTATAAGAGAATAATATATGTACATGTATATACTATATGTCTGTATATGTAAATATGTGGGGTTCATAAATATATTCACATATGTGCATATATATATAACTGTATACAAGTCTAGTAACCACAGAATCAGAGAATGGTTTGCATTGGAAAGCACATTAAAGATCATCTACTTACAACCCCCCTGACATAGACAGGGACACCCTCCACTAGATCAGGTTGCTCAAAGGCCCATCCAACCCGGCCTTGAACACTTTCATGGATTAAGCATCCTCAGCCTCTTGGGGCAACCCATGCCAGTGTTTAACCATCCTCACACTAAAGAATTTAAATTTGATCTAAATTTNGCTCAAAGGCCCATCCAACCCGGCCTTGAACACTTTCATGGATGAAGCATCCTCAGCCTCTTGGGGCAACCCATGCCAGTGTTTAACCATCCTCACACTAAAGAATTTAAATTTGATCTAAATTTGATCTTTCAGTTTAAAATCATTACCCCTTGTCCTATGACTACAATCCCTGATGGAAAGTCTCTTCCTGTCCTGCCTGTAGGCCCCCTTTAGGTACTGCTATATGTCTCTCCATAGCCTTTCCAGGCTAAACAACAACAACAACTATTGCAGCCTCACAGGGGAGGTGCTCCATCCCCTTGGTCATTTTTGTGGCCATCCACTGGATCTGCTAGAGCATGTCCATGTTTTCCTTTTGTTGGGGGCCCCAGGCTGAACACAGTACTCTAGGTGGGGTCTCACAAGAGTGGAGTAGCGGGG
>VWZY01000316.1:346318-359349 GCA_013399075.1 Chloroceryle aenea | reverse complement strand
AATGAATAAACAGAACAAGTACTAAAGCTGGCTTTGCACCTACTGAATGCTGCAAGTGTCTGTACTCATTTGATATGCATCTAGCAAAGCTTGGATGTTCCCAGAAGGCCACTCCATGAACACTGAGAGAGCAGCGTCTGCTAGTGGTGCCTGTAAGTCACAAAGAGACAGAAAATATTCATATAAGTGAGAACAATTGGAAAGAGTGAACCTTATTTAAGCTATGTTCCATGTTTTTTTAAAAGCACACAAAGAAACAATTTCATGCAATGATCATCAGTATGTAGAGAGAAGTCTAAGATTCTGAAACACATTTCAATGTTCACTTGGTGGGTTTATAGCAGTGTTCCTAACTAAAAAAAATAAATCTTTTTTTTCTTCATTTTCATCACTTTGCCAGATAGATACTGACAAATTGATTTCTTCTCAGCTTTTTCTCTCTGGCTGTAGTGCATATATGTGTATGCATGCATATATATACACCACAAACCCATGCATTTATGTAAGCTATAAGAGAATAATATATGTACATGTATATACTATATGTCTGTATATGTAAATATGTGGGGTTCATAAATATATTCACATATGTGCATATATATATAACTGTATACAAGTCTAGTAACCACAGAATCAGAGAATGGTTTGCATTGGAAAGCACATTAAAGATCATCTACTTACAACCCCCCTGACATAGACAGGGACACCCTCCACTAGATCAGGTTGCTCAAAGGCCCATCCAACCCGGCCTTGAACACTTTCATGGATGAAGCATCCTCAGCCTCTTGGGGCAACCCATGCCAGTGTTTAACCATCCTCACACTAAAGAATTTAAATTTGATCTAAATTTGATCTTTCAGTTTAAAATCATTACCCCTTGTCCTATGACTACAATCCCTGATGGAAAGTCTCTTCCTGTCCTGCCTGTAGGCCCCCTTTAGGTACTGCTATATGTCTCTCCATAGCCTTTCCAGGCTAAACAACAACAACAACTATTGCAGCCTCACAGGGGAGGTGCTCCATCCCCTTGGTCATTTTTGTGGCCATCCACTGGATCTGCTAGAGCATGTCCATGTTTTCCTTTTGTTGGGGGCCCCAGGCTGAACACAGTACTCTAGGTGGGGTCTCACAAGAGTGGAGTAGAGGGGAAGAATCACCTCCCTTGATCTGCTGGCCAGGATGTGACTGGCTTTCTGGGCTGCAAGCATACATTGCTGGCTCATATTCAGTTTTCATACACTAATACCCCAATGTCCTTCTCTGCAGGGCTGCTCTCAATCAATTTTTTTCTCTGCCTGTATTTGTGCTTGGGATTGCCCTGACCCAGGTGCAGGACCCTACACCTGGCATTGTTGAACTTCACGAGGTTTGCTTGCATGGGCCCTGCAAACTGAGGCAAAGCCTGAAACAAGTCATTGAGTACTTCAGCTTTCTCCATAGCCCAGATAGCCAGGTCTTCTCTCTCTACCTGGAGACCACATTTTCCCTAGTGCTCCTTTCATCACCAACATACCAACAGAAGCTTTTCTTAATGTCCTTGATGTCCCTGGTTCAATTTAATTGTATCAGGGATTTGATATGATTAAGATTATGGTAATTACTATGTCTAACACAATGCAAAAGATTTCTCCCCTTTTTTAACATCATATCATTTCAAAGCAATACTGTACCTGTGGCATTGAGAGGACATCGATTGAATGCCATGTCTCCAGCTGGGGTCCTTTTCCACACCATTGACATCAAATAGTCTTCAGGACATATTTCATAAGGTGCTGCCATTTAGAAATGAGAATTTAAATAGAAACATTTATATAAATCAGATATTTTGTATTAGAAAAATAAGTCTTTAGTCTTTTACTTATCTTTCATGAGATGTATGCATTAACATCGTTTGGTTGAATTTTAAGATTGAAGTACAAAAATATACAAATATTACAAGTTTTGTGTTTTGACAATATTTTGGTGATAATATTTACTGCATATAAACTGCTTTAATTCTTTTCAGCAAACAAGTCCTCTTTAGGTTGTAGCTTCAATGTTAATAGCTTTGAATTTTTTTCTTGCTGCTCTAGTTTGATCAAGCATCTATCAGAAGATGATGATACTTAAAATGTTATAAGCTGTGATGCTTATCTTCAACTAAAATTTTAGAATATTTTTCTAAAACTTAAACTGTATGTGAAAGAATTAGTTCTGAAAAAACAGCTGAAACATGTGCTAAAGGTACCAAATGAAAGCTGCATATTCTGAAGTCCAAAAAGCAGGTTATTTCTTTTAAATACGTTTCAGTATAAGTTGGTTATTAAGCAAGTATAGTCAGTATTGTGGGACTGAGTGGCTACAAAACAAAATGGCCTTTTACTGGTTAATGCAGTATCATTTAAAGGGAAAAAATATTTTCACAATTTCATAGTAACAGAACTGCATGAGAAAAAAAGAAGCTTCTGCAAATATGTTTTATTTTCACATGGTCATGACTTACAGATTCCCTTTGCTCTTTTTATTTTTACTGCAAGTTCCCAGTTTATGATTACTGTGTAAATTAGATTAACACAGCAGACATCTGGCTGAAGTGATCTCACAACTTAAAGCAATGACAAATGCTAGTTACTGAAATGTAATTCATTTCAAGTCCAGCAGAGAAATGCCATGAGTTGTTTAGACATATTATATGTATTTCAGGAAAACTGTAGCCCTACCATATTACAGTGAAGTGCTTACAAAACAAAAGAAAGGAAAAGAGAAAGGAAATTCTATGACTGCAGCAGATGGGGTGATAAGGCAGAAAGTAATTCAATGATTCACCCATGACTGCATAGGAAATCTCTAGGAGAGGCAGGAACAAACTACAGATTTTGCCCATCCCATTACCTAACCTCTAAAACTGTCCATCTTTTCCTGGTTTTGTACTTCTGATGGAAGAGTGAGGCAAGGGAACTGAGCAGACTTTCACACAAAGCTGTACGCTCTCTTTGTGGAGGACAAAGAATACCTTGCAGATGGCTCAGTGATAGTAATATGAGTCACAGCTGGGCAGAAAAATTGCTTGCTAAATTTGCCTCACCATCAGCATTCCTGAATTGTAAATCAAGAGACTTGGTGCTTCTAAAAAAGCAAAAGATCTCTTAATGGCAAAATCCAAGGAAATTTGGTTATATTCATAATGTAGAATATTAGCACTGCTTCAGACGTGCTCTAGAAATGAATGCATCAGGCCAGTGTTACAATGAAAAAAGCCAGATTTTGATAAACATAAGCCCTCTGGTGACATAAGCAAATGCAATTATCATCCCATTATGACCATATAAATAAAAGAAATGTTCTTATTTGGGGGATGTAAATTAACATAATAAGAAGGTAATATTATAAATTACATAAATTTTCTAAAGCTTAGAGCTCTTTGAGAAGTGTATTTGTCATGCAGTGTGAACATTTCAAACGTGTTGTATTCACTAATCAACAGTTTAGGTGTTGATTCTCAGAACTAAAACACTTTCCTCCAAATACACAATGTAAAATGTGGGGATTTTCTTAAAAATATATATACACACATATTTATGCATACTCATGTAAACCATATTTTCTCTTCTATATTAGCAAGTCACAGGTAATATCAGAGAATTTACATCTTTTTGGGAGGGTACTATTTGTGTGCTTTTGCATCACACTTTCCAGAACTCAAGATTGCATTTTAACTTCAGTCTAGTGCCAGAGATAATCCATGTTCAAAGTAGAAGGGATTCCCAAGACCCAGGGTATCAGAAAGAGGTGTGGAAGCAAGTCAGAGCTTGGAAGAGGTATCACTTAGCTCAGGCAAAGAAGTTTTCCTGGTCCCTGTCTGACTCTGTCCATTTCAATACTTCATACAAATACCCTGGATCAAGGAATGCTGTGCATAAAAAACAAACTTGATCTTCCCAAAGCTGAAGTATATCTGGCAGAGCTTACTAATCAGGCATCCACCCACATTAAAGCATCTGTGAGGCTCCAACCCATGTTGCCCATGGAGACATCATAGTCATGCAAGAGTGATATTATGTCTGAGTTAAAAAGCCTCACTGGCCCTGCTTGCTCTGCTCAGGACCAGTTCAAGTATTTCTGTAAACATGTCACAATTAATTCGTAACTGCTTAGCCACAGATAAATGTGAGTGAGCTGTACAAAATCAAAGACAATTGCTAATATTTGGAGGCAAACAGCAAACAGTGAGGTAAATTTGCTAATGCTGGCAAATAAGAAGCCAATCTTTCTTCACTGATGATGTGATTCAGCAATATCTTCCCACACAGAGCATGTATTCAAATTTACCATGTTATGCCCCTGTAATTATAAGCCTGAATTCATCCCACCTAAGCACAAATACTCAACAAAGCCAGTGATCTAGATGTACAGTCTTCCTCTGACATGACTGGTGAGAGGAGATTCACCTCCAAGAGGGAATGAATCCACCTGGGATCTGATAAAGTTCTTTACAATGCACAGATAAAGCAAGAGATATGCACAGCCTCCCAGAGTTTATGACCTAGACAGGCAAATAACAAATATGGGAAAGGGTAATGAAAGGGTGAGAGACAGTAGCTCACAAATGAAGTGAGAACTACATTTTCTCTTTTGAATTCTAATTCAATGCCCCAGGCAAAATTATCTTAAACAATGGCAATATGAAAAAAAAAAACAACAACACAACAAAAAACCAAACAGTTTGAATGTTTTGTAGAAGAGTGTTTAATCAGAGACAAAACAAACCCTAAAGGTTTAATTTTATTATTTAGATGTTCACAATTATTTTAATCTTCCTCCTCATATTCGACTTTATGTAGCTAGTACTGCATTTGAAGGAATCTTCAGGAGGAAATTATTAGGTAGTGTTTGGCAGCAGTTGTGCACTGTTATTTTTGTTGTTAACAAACAAGGTGGTCTGTAATTATTTTCAGTAATATTTTGATCAAAACAATTCCTATATTATTATTTCTACTGCTAACAATAGGCTTATGAGAAAAATACTGATGATCTGCTTTGATTAAAATATGGATAAAGTTTATAAATTGGAACACATATAAAATTATTATAGAGTTAACTATTATGTAATTAAATACTTGTGGAAATCAATCCTATATTATTGGAACCTTATATTTTCTTAAAACTGTAATCAGAAAATGGTCCGATTTTTATAAAATTAAATTTATAGAAGCCTTCTTTCCTGAGCAATACTGTATGTCATTCTCAATTCTCACAACTCTTAGTTTTTACTGACACATTTGATGGGACTTACATTATTTCTCTTACACATTCCTCTAAAAGTTTCTAATCAGCTTGCCATGTAAGCCCTTATCAGTCACGCATTGCAATGTCTTTTGTTACGTGTCTGTCTCATTTATTCCTATGGGACAGACCTATTGTTCCTTCATCCTGTGTAAGTTCTCTGCAGTGATTCCTGTGTGACTAGCTGCTTAGCAGATTGAGAAGGCTTTTTCCTTTCCCTAATTTGTTTCCAGTTTTCTGAAGTTATCCTTCACAAAAGGATATCTTGAGTGCAGAGTACTAAATACCTAGGACTGCTGACCTGCTAGGAGTGAGATCTAACTTTAGATATTTGGAATACAACAAAGGATCTTCAGATCTTTGGTTTTTTGTTCACAGAATATTACACAATGGAAGAGAACAACCACAGTGTTAAAATTTACAATTGAGAATACAAATACATCACAAAGAAAGATACTCAACATTTGTCCAGAAACCAAGCTGCTTGAGAAATCCTTTCAGAAAATAGTTGTGAGCCTGCCTTCATGATCTTTATAGTAGTTCTCTCTATATATATATAGCTTCTAGTAGTGTCTGACATAACTCAGACCCTTCCGAAACCATTTGAAGAGAGTCAGTGATCTACTATGAAGAAAATCTTGTATAGTGTTCAGGTAATGCAGAACTCAAAACTACAAAAGTCAGTCAAGTAAACAGCTCTGTTTAAAAAGTATCTTATTAGCAGCAGCCAGCATAATAGAAAAATATTTTATTCTCCTTTTGCTTCCACAGTTTAACATCATCTGTAATTTAATTTCCTGTGAGTCTATAGACCTCTCAGTTGCAGCTTGATGAACTTTACAAATATATTGAGCAGATCTATACAGCTGAGGATCTGTTCTTACGCTAATGGCAAAAGAAAAAATTAACATTTTAGTCTCTCATGGTTCTCAATGACCCACACAGAAGAAGAAACCACAAGTAATGTTTTAGTAAATGCCAGTCTAGAAACAGATAAACAAAATCTGTTATTCATGTATAAACTTCTGCCTAAAGTATAGCCTGTTAAAAGTGTCTTTATTGTTTCTATAAGCATATCAATTCTAATCTGGAATTAATCAACTAAATAAATATATTTATCAAATTGCAAATAAAGGTTTGTGTGTATTTGACTTGTAAACACATCTGTAAAATATGTTATTAACAGCAGGTGGCAACCTTTGAAAATTGGACTGGAGCAGCATTGTTTTACTTTTAAATATACAAATGCAAATTATTTCAAGAATGGTTTTATAAGCAGAAGCTGGTTGATCTGAATGTCTGCTTATTGTGAAGTTTCACATTAACCTTCTCTTAGTTCTGTGATTTTATAGAGAAAGTCTGCATTAACTATGGAAATCCTAATTTGCTTAGGAATGTAGTACAAATACTGGTTTGTACTCTTTTCCAAATAACAAATTTATTATTAAAAGTAAATAGATCATTTGAGAAGACAGTTAAATTTGGTTAAATTTTCTAGTATAGTATTATAACTTCATAACTACAAATAGTCCTTCTGTTGTTCTTTGAATGCAATGAGATTCATTGTTCTACTGTACTGTAAAGAGATTGAAAACTCTGAAGGCTGTCAAGGATTAAACATGCTGCCTATGATAACATAAAATTCAAATCCCATATATTTTCATTTCCTGACCCAAAGTATCCCTGCCATTTAAGTCCTTACTCTGACTATCAGAGAACACAGCCATCCAACTGTCCAGAAGTCAATGAGATTACTAGATGAATTTTTGCTGCTTCCTGGCTTGCGGTTCAGTACACATGATTTCCCAAGGAAATTGCTAAAACAACTTAATGCTACTTGCACCTTATTTTGTCACCTTACACCTATCCAACAATGCATTCTTTTACTTTAGGACAATGTATCTTTACAGATAAATATAATAAGATTCACCAGCTGTTTCCGTTTATTCATCACTTTTGAAGAAGCTCAAAAGTACACTTTTATTAACTCTCGGTGGGGAAGACTTAAATCTGTTGGGAGGGCAAAGTAAAAAGTGCTGAAAAGAAATATATTTATGCATTATATTAAAACAGGAAAGATGGGCCTTTTTTCATCTTAAATTGCCTTCCTTTTTATAAAGCTTTGTTTATGTATTAATTCATTCTATACAGTACAGTAAGGTTCATTTTTTCCCATTTCTTCACTGCACTGGAATTTACTCCAAATGTACTATAAAGACATCTCTTGTGCACTGGATTAAATGAATTCTATGATTTACAAAACCAACCCTGATATTCTGAGAAACAGTACATTCAAAGAGAGTTTCTGTGGCAAATCATCATTGCTCTAAATCATTCAGGCATACATATGCAATAAAATATTTTTCTGAGAACTTTCTTTACTACTGTATTTTGATTTAAAATATGATGTATTACTTATGTATCCACCAGGGCTAGTTTACACCTAGCTACATAAACACAATGTTACTGAGAAAAAACGCAGTGACTTGTGTAAATCAAGGCCAGATATGGCTTTTTATGGCACTTTCTCTACAGATGTTAATCTTGTGTCTCTTAGGATGACCATCAAAGTAAGCCATACTGTAGAGTAGATATTAATAGTATTCTTATTTGCATCTCACCGGGACATCTTTGTTCACTGCACCGTCTAACTTCCTCTCCAGCTCCTTCACACTGTTGCCCAGTCACAGCAGCACCTTGACAGATCCTTATTCGCCTCTCCCAACCACCATCGCAGGACTTCGAACAGCCACTCCAGTGGCCCCACTGGTTCCACTGGCCATTTGCTGTTTTGAAAAATACAGTTACAGTGGTGGCATAATGACAGTCATAGAAGAGGACATATAGGTTATTCTTTAGCTGAATAAGAGAAGAAAGCCCCCCCGATATAACTTAACAGTGACAGAAGTGGTAGATGTAGGCATATATAAGATGGGGAAGTCTCTGCTCAGCTCCTAAATATGGGATTGTTCTCTAAATGACTTGCATCTCAAAATAAAAAGAATTGGTGAAAATTAACTTTCACTTACACTGCAAAACAGACACTGTTCCTTCTGTTTTTTTCGTTTTTCTTTTTATATACTTGTATAGTGCTGCTGTATGGTAATGATGCATGTTTACAATGTTCGTAAGTGCCTTTTAAAAAACTAAATAAAATAATTTTTGCATGTGTTATTTTAGGAGCTTGATTTTTACATGGTTTTACAGTGCAAATGAAGCTTAAAAATAGGTGTAAACCTAATTTACCCCCCGGAAGGCTGCTTTTACACTGACGAAGGATCATGAAGTAGTTTCAGTGTAAAAGGGAATCAGTTCATAGACGTTCACTTTCTAGGTTTGCAAAACCCTGTATCAAGTTTCTTAGGTCTCAAATATATCTTTCTAAAACTGTTAAATGTCCTCTAAATGGTGATAAAGCCTAAAAGCTGATAGGCAGCCCATCACACAGTCTCTTTGGACATTTTCTTTAGCTTTTTATCTCATCAGATGAAAAGAGTGAGGCCTCAGGCCTCCACCTGGAGGCAGCTGCTCTACCCCTTTGAGGCCTCCTGAGATCCTGCTGGCTTGACCTCAGTTCCCAGCTCGGAGCTACCAGCAGGACCAGCCCCCAAGTCCCTCCTAAGCAGGAGAGGCTGAGCCACAGCACCCCGCGCCCATCAGTACTCACCAGTGCACTCGGGGTTATGGCACTCCCGGCTCTCGGCCCAGGGCCCTCTGCACTCGGAGCCACCATGGGCTGCTGCCGTGCACTGCCGGCTCCGCTGCTGGGTGCCGTTGGAGCAGGTCACTGAGCACTGGCTCCACGAGCTCCACTCCTGCCACTGTCCATCAACTACGGCAGCAGGCATAAAAGAGATGGACAGAGCAGTGTTACCACCTAAGCCGGGCAGGGCCTTGCAGATGACTTCTAGGTTAGGGGGTTTCAAATGAGACCCCTATGCAGACCCTTCAACTGGGCCTACCTTGAAGATGCTTATTTCTTAAAGCAATGGGAAACCACTATAATAAGCTAATGTAAAATAATTTTAAACCATTTTCCTTTTTCTTCAAGTAAAGAACATTTCATCTCCTCTAATTGTACACCAATGTGACAAAGAACAAATTATGATTTTGCTCGCATAGAGTTTGAAAAATGAGGCCTCATTAAAAAGACTGGTCCTTTCAGGCAAGTATGGGGGCCAGTCCTGCATCACGTAAAACCTGAACCCTTCAGTGAAATTTATTACAGCTGTGGCAGTCACTCAGATGGGTCAGTTTATAAGATTATTGGTCTTGACTGTGAGGTTAGGTATCTTTAGTTGAATAGGAAAAGGAAAACAGGAGCTTCCACTTTGTCTCACATACAGTCTCTGTTTTCTATACTTACAATGCTGAATATACTTTTGTCACCCATTCTTCCTGTAAGGTCATTTGATCCCTGTTCTTCAACATTCTTTTGAGATAAAAAACTAGGAGGACAGACCTGGCCTGCCTTCCACCTCAGGTTTGCTTCTGACTTTGCATACTGTATAATCTTCTTTCTGAACCTGTCAACTGACCAGTGGTGTACTTTGTATTAGCCCATACATTGGGGTTTGGAGGAATATTCCCATGAGTAAAGGTTTAGGACTGGGTATTTTTAAATTTCATATATCAGAAAGCCTCTTGAGGTAAGTAAAAATATTAAAAACCAAAATAATAAAAAATATAAATCAAGTTCCCATAGAAATGAAAGACTATATGGTCTATAACAGTTAAGAAGACTGGACAATATTTTTTAAAACAGCTGAGAATTAAGAAATGTGTTATTACTGATTGTGCCAATTCAATATCCTGCATTCATACAGACTTTAGCATCACTACCTCTTTGCACCTGCAGTTACCCACTACAAACTCAAAATGCATGTTGCAATACAATTTTGATTGATACTCATCCTTGAAAACCTGGTTTTATAACTACTATTGATATAAAAACACCATTGCTGAAAACGAGTAACTTAACTTGGTGCACTTACCAACCCATAATTTCAGGATTCTTATAAAGGAGGGTTAGAATAGCAGCTTACTAAATTGGTGCTGTTAATAATTAAAATTTACTTCAATTTTTAATTTGAATTAATTAACTTTACATTAGTGATTTACTGCATCAGTATGCGTTCACCACTGTTTGGTGACACACAGAGGTGAACTATTTTACTGTTGTCTGTTATCCACAGAACATTTCTAACAGTTCAAAGGTATGATCCACATCTCTAATCCCAGGATTTCAGCAACAAGTATATTAAAGGAAGAGAGTTTTTGAGGCTTTTTCCTCAAGTTCTATATTAAATATTCTATGTAGTGCCTGGTTGTGAAGCACTTCTCAGTGCAGATGCTTCTCAAGCTATGAAGCTGTGTCCTGATAATTTATTCAGCAGAAAATGGAAATCTTTCCAAACATGGAAGTTAGTTGCACTCATTAATCATAAAAGCTTTATGTGAAGAGGAAAACATTATGGAAATTACATTTCAATGCACCCTCTTCAGTTTTATTCATTGCTATATATTATTATTTAGGGTAGGAAAGATTGAATCAGTTATTATAGTGTCTTTGAAGAAAATTAATTCCATGGTTTCTCATATATATTTCATACATCTCCCTTTATCTAGAGAAAATAGCGTGTGAGATTTCTGTTTCAGAAATACTGTAAAAAGACTAAAGAATTCAACATACAGATTCCCTTATAAAATTGAACATTCAAATTACAGCAAATCTTAACATTCAGCAAAGATTTTAATTGTTACTTTTAAATGTAAGCAGTTTATAGCTTCCTCTGCTGAAAATCATTTAGGTACAAATGACTGTTCAAAATCCAGAATTCTCAACTAACTGCTTATTTTGACAGATTAGGTGCAATGTCTTTCATGATTCTTTGAAGTAATAAAGTGAACGGAATGCTGTAATTTCTTTTCTGCTATTTTCATTTTGCATTTCTCTTGGCAAGTGTTTTATGCTCATATGTCATGTTAAGTACTTTTGTGTAGGCACATGTAAAATTGTACAGCTACTAAAATGTCCAAAAAAATAGTTTAATTCAAAATTTTTGCAGCTGCATTGAACACTAAAACTTTTCCACAAATTTTCTAGTAAAGTTGGAGAGTGCTTTGCTGATCAGAAGAAAAGCAAAGTTCAAGTTTCATAGAAATCTAACAAATTCAGTTTTAATTCTGGGAAGCATTAAGCTCCATTTTTTCAAATCATCTAACAGCCATTTGCTAATGAAATGCCCATCAACCCTTTACAGGAAGAGCTCCATTCCTGTAGAATCTATTTGCAGTAGTGTTGTGAACTGTGGTTGTTTAACAGGTCCAATGCAAGGGCAACCTTCATACTGTCGAACAGAACTCATGAAAGACATTTCTCACAATGCAGGTACCTGATACCTTTTAAAAACGTAAGTATTACAGTAAGATCACTAACCATAAATTATTATTGTATAATCTTTTTGGATATTAAACATATTGTAATATTTATTATATGCATATATATAATACTTAGGCATTATATGGTATTATATACACACATATATACATATAGATGTGTAGACATACTCACATACATATACACACATATTGAAAATGTTGGTCAAAATTAATCATAAACTATGGACAAATATTTTAAAATCTACTTTGAAAGAACAGATGATTTTTTGGAGTTAGTTTCAATTTTGGTGGATGGACAGTGAAGCCCACGCATTGTTTACTTGGTTAGGGATATTTTTTTTTTCAAGTGGTTTAGCAACTAACTCCCAGAAATGAGGCACTTAATATCCTCACCATAAAGGCTTAACTGGGGTTTAAATATGCCCTTGCTTGTGTCAGTCTTTCTATCTTCACACATGTAAAAAATATCTATTCTAAATAAATCAGTAATTAGAATTGTATGGTTTCCCAAATATGTTTGTTGTGGGATGAATAAATAATTCCAGTGAACCTCTAAGCAAATGTAATTCAAATAGATATGGTGGACACAAACCATGTGACCTCTAATGTCTCCCTTTAAGCCACGCTCTGAAATTGTTTGCCTTTTGGTTCACTAAGACCTATCCTGAACCAAGATTTCCTACACAATGTACCACATGCTACAGAAAGGGTATCTTGAAGAAACTAAGAATTGTCTGCTTGTGTAGTATCTTGAACAGATTTACCATCCTGATTATATCATTTAATCACTACAGTCAGAATTATGAATATTACCCTGGGTTTTGGATTTTTTTTCATGTGTGTGCAAAGGGCAACAAAAGAAATCACAAACAACCAACATCAAATGCACTGTAACAAAGCAGAGATTTGTGATAGAAGCTCACCAGGGCAGAGTGCAATATTGCAAGGTTTATGTTGTGTTTCAGGTCCGTCACATGATCTTCCCCCGTACTGGGGAGGTATACATGACCTTGTCCTAGTTCTTTGGCCTCGACCACATGTGAATGAACACAAACTCCAAGGTGACCATTCCTCCCAAACGCCATGTACTGCAACAAACCAAACAGATTTTAACCAGAAACAGACACAAAAGTAACAGATGGATTTCAAAATAGACAAGATCAATATTTTAAATGGGAATTATTTTGCCAACTTGAAGAAACTCAGTACATAGGTAATCTTTAGCACTGACAAATAAACCCTTTATAAACTTTAGTTAATTTAAATTTAAAAAGCATGTTTTCTCTAAAATATATTGAATTTTGAACCATTTTCTCTAGTCCTCCAAGTAAATGCACTACTTCCTCTCCTCTCCTCTCCTCTCCGCT
>VWZY01000316.1:245160-338198 GCA_013399075.1 Chloroceryle aenea | reverse complement strand
TATAATTAAGTAATTATGCTACATGTACATGGTAACAAAAATACTTGTATTACTATGGGTTTCTGAGATACTATTTTTTTTTCCTACATGTTTGAACTTTGACTTTGTTAAAATGGTTTCGATGAAAGGTTAAACAGCAGAAAAAGTCAAAGCTTTGTTTCTCAAGATGTTCCTTGTTATGTAAACCAGTGATATATACTCAGCGTAAATCATCCATTATCCAACACAGACATGGTGACAGTGCATAGCTAATAAAATACAGAAATGAAGTATTACAAATTTAAAATTCTGGATATCTTGAAGTGATAAAAGTTGCTCTTAAACCTCGGAATATAATGAAAAATAGCAATAACATGATACTAAGAAATGTGTTTGTATTGAGTCAATTCTGAAATTGTTAGTAATCATAAGAAGTTCTGATCATCTATGTACTGTCAATTCACAAAAGGCAGAATCTAGCAGTATAGTTCAACATATGTAAAGGATAGAAGGCTTAAACATTTGTTGGAGCAAGATCCTTCACACTAACATGATGTATGGTGCAAAAAGAGTGAAATAAGAGAACATAAAGAACAAATTTATCTCACAAGCTGCTTTGCTTCCTTTTTCACAGTGCATACGGTATTTTGGAAAATTTTAAATGTTCAGAGTATTTTGTACTGCTGGCAGTATGATTGTTATTTATTTTAAAATATTTTATAGGAGGGAAAGATCTTCACACACACATACTGTAGGTAACCATGTGTAATTTAAACAATAAAAACTTTATGTTCTAGATTAAATCTAAATCATCTATGTAATCTGCCAATACATTTTCTATCATTTTCTTAATGTCTTTTCCTTTTTTTTTCTTTTCTGATCTAAAAATTTCAAAAGGCCTACTCTTTATTTTCCTTCTAGCTTTCTGTTGCTTGAGAACTCTTAAATATTTGTAACTGTTGTATTAAACCTACAATCTCAAATTAAGTATTGAGAAACTTCCAGGCCCTTATTCTCCCCTGCTGCTTGACATATAAGAGGAAACATAACTTACTGTATAGAAGGCCTCATTGATATGTGCAACACTTACCTGTATTATACTCTCTAAATCCCATAACACCTAAGGGAAGGATCAGTCCAAACACATAAAATGACAAATATAGGAGAGTAAATTATTCATACAACATTTTTTAATTTTTTTTTAATAAAATGTTTTACTGCCTCATATGACTCACAAAAAACAGCAGAATGCATATTTTACTACCACATTTAAAAACTCTTTAACTCCCAGCAAAATTTGAGGGATTAAGTCCGCTGTTCTAACAGTATTAAATACTTTTCATTTATATTTTCCAGGATAATTCTCTATTCCTATCTGCCTTCTTAAACGATATCAGCATTTTGTTATATTTTTACATCTGTTGTATTATTACACAAAATAAAATATAAAAAAGGCTTAAAATTTAAGAAACCTCACAAACTCAGTATCCATTTACATTGAAGGCTGTTAGACTTCTTAGTACATGGGTAAATTAATGAGGTAGATATGTTAGAATAAACCTTATGAATCAGTTTAAGATATCACATTAATTATATCACAAGAAAATGAATGCATTAGAAGTGATGAAAATGTGCAATGATCACTACAAAGAAAAATCAAAATGAAGAAGAGATGAAAATTAGTATGTCCAAAAAGAGCACAGTATTACTTAAAATGTATTAACCTACAGTATGTAAAATATAGAATTCCTTGAAGCTTGACATGTATATGTATTTGCTTTGCTGACAAAAGTCACACGTTTTCAAAATAGGACCTGGAATACCAAGCCTGTATAATTTTGAATGTTCATCTCCCACTCCACACACACGATCTATCAGAAGGTGATGGTGTAAGTGCTGCATTTATAATGCAGTTCTCTAACACCAATAATAGATGCACTGCAATGCATGACTAGAAATTATCACATACAAATTTTACCTGACATTATGGAAGTTTTGGGGATTTATCCAAGGAAACATCATCTTATTTTTTTGAGTAATTGTATGAATTCAAGAAGCAGCATAGAAGCAAAGGTGTTATTCTATGTAGTAAGCAACTAACATTCTAAGTCTGAGCTAGGTATGTGAGTAATAAGTTCTACTTGCCTAAACAAAAACTTCACGGAGAATAAGAGGATTCTAGGCTCCCTTCTTCCACTACATTTGCTTAGAGTAGTATCAACTGAGAGTTAGCCATAAAAGTAGTCATATAGATTAATAGGAGGGAAACAGAATTTTTCTCCTAAATTCTTTACCAAATAGATCTACACTGGTTGGCTATACACATATTTAAATTGCTTAATATATTGATTTCTGCAAATCTGTTAAGTAAAGCACCCTACTACTAAGGAAGTCAACATGCAACGTAACTAGAAGCAATTATAGTTCTTTTACTAAAGTGCATATAAACTGGAAGCATTATGTATGACTGATGCAGGCATATTTTCTAGGTTAGTACCTACAGAATACAGAGTAAGTTGTTTCAAATCCATACAATAATTATGGGGCACAAGAATTTCAACACAGTAACTGACTGAAATGGAACCTGCAGGGAACCATTAAAGAGTTAGATTTTACCAACAGATACTCAGACCACTACTGATGTCAAAAGGGATAGTAGTTTTGGTGTATGAGAGTTTAATTCAACTCACCACTGAAATCTTATCATTGACCTCAAAGGCAGCTGTGGTAACTGTTGGTAAACAGGCATTTTCTTTTCTTTTCTTTTTTTTTTCCATTACTTCAGCTCTACGTTTGTATCACCATTTTGGTATCCTTATCTAAAGAAGATGAAGTTGCTCAAACAAAATTAGCAAATATGTTTTAGATGAAAAACTGTTAGATAATTTGCACATCCAATTAAAAACTACTTACGGCCAATTTCATTTAGCAATTATGAATCTAGAAGCTAGAGAATAGAGCTTTGTGCTGGGCCAAAGATAGTAAATGCTGAATGTATGAACACTGAAGTCTCCCTAGTAATTAATTAATTTGATAAACGCCTAAAGCTGGGATTAGACCTCAGTCTATTTATAAAGAAAGTCTGAAGCATGTTCTTAACATCTTTGAAAAAATGTTAATATGTCAGAGTAAGCTGTCCTGGTTCTCGTACATGTGAGACTTCTTTTACTACTAATGAAATTCATGCTTACACTAAATGATTAAGCATCATCATTCACAGTGCATGTTTTTGTATGTTCTACCTAATTCTCAGCTACTTTATTTATGGACTTTAACTGGTGAAAAAAAAAATAAATGATTCAAAAAAAGTATCAGCTTAGAAAACTGACAAATATGCAGCAAAAGATTATGGAAACATGCAGTGGTTTTGCTAAAATTAACAACAGTAAATAGAAAAATGTAACTGATGTATTACCAGTTTGTGCCATAAATTTAGCAGCATCAGCTTGTTCCTGAGGGACCCTTTTCTCATGAACAGATCGAGGTCGCTGACTTTTAATTGTATGATCTCCCATCATTCCAAATTCTAAAGACAGAATAAAGGTTTATGAAAGCTTGTGTGTAGACATTTCTCAAAAGTCACATACTGTCTCATGCAATATGTTCCTAAACATACCTGGAAATTGCTGGTAAGAGTCAGGCAAGAGTCATGGCAGTTAACATCAACTTAGTTTTGCTACACTCAGCTTTTAATAAATACTTATATTTGTGTCTGCAGATTTTCAAACATGATTCAATATTCAATGTAGTGACACATACTATAAATCAGCTGTATGACACAGGCAAAAACAATTATTCAAACTCAGACATTTTATTCCTATATTTTGAATCAGTGCAAACCACATCAGAAAATGATTGTGACAGTGTTAGACATTGCTGTTCTACAGCAGAGCCTGTTGCTACTCCAGAGGACATATATCTGCTCTCCTCAGTCAGGCTGACGAAGCCTTCGGCAGATGTAACAAGTCATCTTTGGGAATGGTGGCAATGCAAAATAAATAGCAATTTAGACAATTAAGTGCTTAATATCCATACTGAATCCAGCAGAACAAGTGCTTTTTCCTGTCCTTGAAAGGAACTGTTTCCTTTCTGAAGCCTCCCAGTTAAAAAGACTATAGGATATACTTTGCCCTCAGTATTTAAAAAAGTCCCCACTGATTTTAATAGGATTAATTCATGGATTTTAATAGGGAAATCTACATAAAAGTCAATTTCATAAAGGCCCAGAGGGGGACACAAGAGTGCTTCACTTTTTCTCCTGTCACTGCTGTCATTTTCCTGCTCTAGTTCTGCGCAAACCTCCTAACTTCTACCTCAGACTCCATTTTTCCTTTCTGTAATGAAATGCGGAGGGACTTTTGTACATAGAGGTGGACTTCTGCATCTTCAGCACAGTTCCCTCTGGTCTTCTCAGGCACACACAGCTGTCTGCAGCTCGGTGCTAAATACTCAGTTTCTGTTGGGACTCTATGCCAAGAAGGATAACACTGAAACTACAACCACATGAATTTTCTGATGAGGCAGAAGGTGTCCGAAACACTAGGAATTTAAACAGCTAAAAACTCCTTTCTGCTGGAAGGTGACCTTGCAAATGCAAAAATTCAAAATTCTCCTCAATTTGTAAAGTTATGAAGATAATAAAACTTACCTTCCTGACTCAAAATATGTAAAAAATTATATAAATGCTACTTATAAATATTATTTGCAAACACATTGTTTTGATAAATCATTAAATATATTTAAATTTCTCTTTAGAGTATAGAAATAATAAAAGATAAATATGTATTTTAAGGGGTCAATCAGTAGAGAGAGGGTTTTTAACTTTCTAATAAATTATTAATGTATTTTTAAAAAATTTGTAAATGTTCATTAATGGAACCACTTAAAATATAAATTTAATTATTCATTTGAGAAGAGCAATGCAGTTTGCATCAAAATGAGAATATCTGCAAATTTAATTAATAAAAATTATTTTTATAATTAAGCATTCATCATTTTAATACATCCCAGAAATACATAAAAAATATAATTAACACATATACATAGATATATATGTGTATATATATACACACATACGTGTGTTACAAAATTTTATGAAGGTTTTTCACTAAATACTCCTAGAGCTCCTGTGATTTAAGATAGGTTTTTATTTTGTGGGAAAGCCCAGACTGTAATTAAAGTTTTACGCTCAATATTCTAATGCAAATTAAGATTGGAAGATACTTTCACAATTTTTACAAGGTGTGGTATAGATGACCATTTAAATCGCAACTAACAACATGGTGAAGCACAAGAGACTTTACAGAGTTTTTCCCCTGAAGAGGCTGTGACAGCAAGGCACGTTTGCTCTGAGCTTGTGGCCTGTGCACTGCCTGCTTGTCAGGCAATTTAGAGGATACAACACCATTCTTGCAGAAGACTTAGTTCTAGTTTTTAAGTTCCAGACAGAGTGCAATAATGGGAGACTTCTGCTAGAGGAAGGCTTTCCAGAGGCATACAGTAAGGTGGTGAATGCTCTGGTCTCAGTCCTGCAGCATCCCGTGCTGGACACAAGCACATGCAGTGTCCTGCAGGACAGAGACCTCTGGTAAGAGGCAAAGGAAAGTCTGGGAGATAATTTTTTGGGGTTGTGGTTCATAGCCAGTGTAGCTCCATTCACAATAAAGGGGATACTCATGAATACCACCAAGGAAATTAAAATACCAGCCACTGATGCCAGATCTAATCATTCCTTAACTTTTTCTTTTTCTCCACATAGTAAAAACACATTTTTAATTTACATATTCAATTTGCTTCAACTGTCGCTGATGGTCTTTGAGATGCACTTTTCAACTAATATCCCTTTGATTTATTAAACATTTATATAGTAAATATATAAATATACATTAAAGATAAATGTTTCATAACAAAGATAAAAATATTTTTATAAGTTTTGTCAAAAAATTGAATCAGACTTATACAGCGCTCTCTTTTCCAGCTGAAGTATTTAGCCAAATGCTGCATGAGAGCCAAAGTAGCAACAGGAAATGCAGTGTACTGATATAAGTGAGGACTTTAAAACCTCATTAAAATTCAGGTCTCATAAGAAAAGAAAAATAAGGGTCAAGTACATTTTCATAATGGGATCAGAAGTGTCCAGGTTCTGCATATAAGTACAAACAGTGCTCTCAAAATTGTTTAATCTAAGAAGCTTAACAGTAATGCATTTTTATTAAGCATTATATAATAAAACATATTATATAAGTGACTGTCATAGTTTACAGTAAATACAGCACAGAATACAACTTCCTTCATTTTCAGACCCTAGATAAATAATGAATGTAGAAGAAGAAACAGTTACACTCTTCCCTCAATACTTCACAGAAGACAAGTATTTAAATGTTTTCTGGGCTGGAAAAGCATTTTAAGCCAAGTGTGACTAAATGGCACAGTTTCAAGGAGCTGTTTGTGTGAATAAGGTGATAGCAACCATCTTACCCTAGACAGTACCTGGCATAGAGTTGTCCTGTAAGGTTTAGTCAGCATGATTCAAGACCTGATGTTTGGGAAATAATACTGGATGTTTGAACTGGGATTCTGAATAAAGGAATTTTTCTCATTCTCACTCCTTTTACCCAGCTCTTGCTGCTGAGAATTACTTTTCTATCCCAGAAGAAGGTATTTTTATGTACATCAGCTCCTGAACAGAATTTTTTTGGTGATTCCTTTCCTAATTTTCCCTTGGTTGAAACAAGACAATCCTTCTCTGCTTTTACCTCAAACATTCATTTTAATCATATTGTTTCATTAAGTAAAGAGGGACAATTAATCTTTTAGCAGCAAATAGGTACACGGCCTGATCCAAAAATCAGTTAGACCTGGAAACATGAAAGGTTTTTAATGCTTTTTATTACATTGTTAATTCTATAACCTACCTTCGTGAGAATAAAAATCATAAAGAAATACCTCAAAACACAAATAACAAATAGCATTATGGGAACCTTAAATGGATCATTTTAACCAGATCATGACTTTTAATAAATCATTACATATTCCAAACATTTGTGGTAGAAAACATGAGGTTTTGTTATAAAAGAATTTATCCTGCTGTCAGCGGTCCTTTCGTGGCTATGGAAGTACAACAGTTTCCTGCAATAGGACACTTATCCTTTCTCTTCTCAGCTGTACACAATGGATCAATAACTGAAAGTATTTTAGCAACACATATATCTTAATATGGATGTGATTTATCATTTCATTTTACATATAACTCTGAAGCATGTAATATAGTTCCATGCCTTGTAGTAGTGAGAGAAACACAATATTCAATTTCTGAAATTCCAGTTGTTTTGTTTTGCTTTGTTTTGGTTTTTTTTTACAGCTTGAGTACTATTTACAACTCTTATGGGCAATTCCACTGGCTTTACCTTTATTTTTATGTTATGTTATGGGAATTTTTATTCCTATTGAGTAACCTTTTTAGTTTTTAAAGGAGAAGCTAAAATCTTACGGCCAATGTAGTTGTACGTTTTTAGGAGAGAAGAGAGGTGCCATGTGCTCTCTGTAGGGACAAAGAAGAAAAAAACAGCTGTTAACGGTATAAAAAGGCAAAGTAGGAAGACTGAGCAATATAAAAGAAAAAAATACACCACCTTTCCAAGTTCCTACTCACAAATGGCTAGTGTTTTCATTTTGACAAGTAGATAATCATTAAAGTTAGGGTACATGTCAAACAGATTTTATGCCTAGTCTTTTTAGTAATATTTGTAAGCCCTTTACATATATATTCTAGTGAACAGATGACTCTATAAACCATGTTGGTTTGTCTCTTATGGCTATTTTTATGTCACGTTTCATAAGAACTTCACAGCATAAATTTATTGATCTGGTTATAGGTGCAGCATCTACTATGAATTCTACTATTAGTGGCCCAGAACTAACTGGCATTAATTAAAAAAGCTTTTTGCAGCATAGTAGCTGGTGACAAAAGAGTGAATGAACTGTTGAACTAAAAGTGAATCTGAGACCTTCAGGGTTACCCCAGCAAGGTATTTCAAATCTAAGGCAACCTCTGAGAGTTGCTGAGTGTCCTCAGCTTGTACTGTACCATACACCTGGAAGGTGAGATGTTTTGCAGCTTCCCAAAGGCTGATCATAACCTAAGAGCAAGAAGAGGCAACTGATTCCCCAAACTGACTACCATTTTCTTCTCTCACCCACAGCACTCCAACAGTGTACTTCATACTATCCTCGACACTCCTGAACTGTAAATAAGACAAACGAGTGTTTTCAATTACTCTTGACTATGGAATGGATATTAAAGGCCTTGCAGACAGAATGTGCATTAATGCAAACTGTCTTACGTGCAGTAGCATGGCATCCTCTCTGTGCCAACACACAAATGTTTTTCCCATAAATCGTGCAAAATGCTGATGTCATTCTGAAGTGAAGAGGAAGGAGGGGGTGCAGAGGACAGAAGGAAGAAGAGAGCTATAGAAATATGTGAAGAACCAGTTTGTTTAAATTCATTTTTGGACTTAACCATTAACTGATATGAATAGATCTGATTAATTGCAGACTTCCAGGAGTTTGAAAAAGTTTTCTACACATTTAATTTCTTCATAGTCCACTCTGCATTTTCTCCCACAAAGATATTAGTGAAATACACAATAGTAGCAGCACTTAGGGGTTTTTGTCATAGTTGTAGCTGGTCAGTACAATTTCTTCTGGTCACTAGATGGCAGAATGGGTGTTGACTTAGAAGCACGATTTTGCATTGATTTGAGAAGCTGGGACTTTGCTTCTTTTTCACTATAAAATAATCTCACAACTATATATATTTAAAAATAAAATAATTCATTACATTCAAAGGACTGAGGGGTGGTTGTTTGCATTTTTTTTAGTTCCTTTTTTAGGACTGCAGATAAAACAAACCTCCCTTACAGTACACTTTGTGACAAAAGAGAAAAAAATCACAGGAGCACTCCCTTCCTTGTCTCCAGCTCTACTTCACTGTAGCAGGCACCCAGGCACCACAAGGAAGCACTTGTTCTTGCCTGCATTGGCAGGACACAGAGCCTCAGGGCATCACTGAATGTCATCACTCTGAAGTACAGATTTAAGCTATGGCTTTCTATGAGAACCCCTTAAAATGATATTTCCTCACCAGGCAGGCAAGTTGCCAAAATGGTAACATAGCTATTAGCTGAATTAGATTTCCATGGGAACCTCTTCTTAGCAAATGTGGAAAACGTTCTTACAACAGTCTTTGCCTACTTCCTACGTAAATCCTGGTCCCATACAAATTCCTCTTTTGGCTCTTCAAAACAGTATAGAAGAGCTTTGACCAGTTTCAAACTGAATGGAGTAATTTCTTTCACTAGAGTGAATTAAGATCTGAACTGAGCTGCATTCATGAACACAGAAAGATATCTTATTACTGATGAAAACACAGAGAGGAATCTAATAGTAGTTGAAATATGAAAGGCAATAGTATTTGTACTAACAAAGTTGGGTTTTTTTTTAATATAATACACTCTTGCATTTATCATGTAAAAGAAAAAAATATTTAACAGTTGTAGGAAATTAGATACAAGTTTTCCTCTCTCACACACAGAGATATACTAATACATGTAGGTATGTACTCTTTCACCTTTTAAAAAATTAGGGAAAATAATTATGTCTGCTAAACAGTCAACATACTGTACCATAAGTAATTAGTTTCATTTGTCTAGGGATATCCATTTGGTCCTAGGTAATAATGTTGGATTTACAGTCCAGAACTGTTTAACACCTTTGTTGGCAACATGGATAGTGGGATTGAGTGCATCCTCAGCAAGTCTGCATATAGCATCCAGCTGTGTGGCGTGGTCATGACGCTGGAAAGAAGGGATGCCTTCCAGAGGGACCCTGACAAGCTTCAGAAGTCGGCCTGTGTGAAGCCCACGAGGTTCAACAAGGCCAAGTGTAAGGTCCTGCATCTGGGTCAGGGCAATCCCAAGCACAAATACAGGTTTGGTGGAGAATAGATTGGGAATATCCCTGCAGAGAAGGACCTGAGGATGCTGGTAGATGAAAAATTGAATATGAGCCAGAAATGTGCGCTTGAAGCCCAGAAAGCCAATTGCATCCTGGGCTTCATCAAAAGAAGCAGGTCAAAGGAGGTGATTCTCCCCCTCTACTCCACTCTTGTAAGACCCCACCTGGAGTACTGCATCCAGCTCTGGAGCCCCCAAGAAAAGAAGGACATGAGCCTGCTTGAATGGCTCCAGAGAAGGGCCACAAAGATGATCAAGAGGCTGGAGCACCACTGATATGAAAACAGACTGAAAGAGTTGGAGTTATTCAGCCTGGAGGGGAGAAGGCTCTGAAGAGACTTCATAGCATCTTTCCAGTACATAAAGGAGACCTACAGGAAAGATAGGGAGCAACTATTCATCAGGTAATGTACTGATAGGACAAGCAGTAAAGGTTTTAAACTGAAAGAGGGTAGATTTAGATCAGATTTAAATTCGTTACTGTGAGGATGGGGAGACACTGGCACAGGTTGCCCAAAGAAGTTGTGGATGTTCTGTCTCAGAAAATGTTCTAGGAGGGGTAGAATGGGCCTTTGAGAAACCTGATCTAGTGGAGGTTATCCCTGCCCATGGCAGAGGGGTTGAAACTAGATGATCTTTAATGTGCCTTCCAGCCCAAACCATTCTATGATTCTATAATACTACTCCTGGAATTATTGATGACATAAGAATCAAAACATTATGGAATTAAAATATTAACTATAGCACAAATTCTGATGAGCTAGACCTTCTCGGGCAATGCAACCTGCTGTCAATCTGTGCATCTCTGCAGTAACTCTCTTGACCAGTCATGATCTTCAGTGGGATCTGAACCTGTTTATTCATAGGTACAGATTCAGTCAGTGAAGAATATCATTAAGATGTAACAGTGATTCACTTTGCATGTGCACAGAATTTTAAAATTGTGCAAACTCTATTACTTTCCTTCCTGGGCCCAATTCCTCATCATCTTACACCTAGGCAGAGGAAATTGAGCATGTGAATCTAGTGCAGTGTCTCATACCTGTTCAGAATGAATGTAAAATGTCACCACAGCAGGTAGTTTGTTTTCACATGTGCTTTGCAGAATTATAACTAGGCAAAGAAGAAAAGGAGGGGTGAATGAAAACCCAAACTGCAGCTTTACCCATTTACATCTCTACTAAATCTGACCTATTTTATGATTATGATGGCCAGTATGCAGAAGTTGCTCTCTATTTTACATTTTTCCATTCAAATTTTTACATACCAATCCATCCAAAAAATGTTTGTATTCAAATAAAAATAAACTGATGATATTTTCAGGTCCCTTCCAACCACTAACATTCTGTGATTCTGTGAAGAGAAATTTATATTATCATGTTTAACATTAAGATATTCTAAATTCAGCAGTGTATTTTTCTCTCATATTCCCTATTTTCTCTCAAGAGATTCACCGATGTAATAACACATTGAAGAATGAAAACACAGGGGAACACCTTTATTTATTTTTGCTTTTTTTAATGAAACTCCTTTAATGCATTCTCCTGTAGTGTTCTCATCATTTTAATGTTTCTACTATAATAACTTATTCATGTGTAGCCTTTAAAAATTTAAATCATACTATCATAATAATCCTTTGGTATCTTCATTGCTTTATTACATTTCATACCATTTTACTTCTGCATTAAATATTTTGCTTTTGTCATATATTTAATTAATTGAATTATTGATATGGTTAGCCAGGGAAGTAGTTATTTCAGAATATTAGCATTTTTATATAAACAATCTCTTTCTACTGAACACTGCAGCAAGCTATCTATATATTACCCACAGGCTACTGTGTGCAGTTTTATTTTTTTTTCTCTATACATTTACAACTCAAGAGAAAACGACCGAGGATATACTGTCATTTTCTAAGCTATTCTCAATTCAGTAACTTCATTCTCTTTCTTTTCTTTTCTTTTCTAGAAGCATTGAAAAGTAGAAAGCAGGATTCACAAGGACATCTAGACTATTTCCTTGCCCTGGAACTATTTACCACAGACATTCCTGCAGATGGTTGCCTAATCTTTTCTAAATGATAGCAGCATTCATTAAAGTTGGAGATGAATTATCTATGAGTTTGTGACAGTGAAGTCTGCAGTCTGTGTAAGATTCTGAAGCTGTATGAAGAGAAGGAACAAGAATCAGTGTTTTAAATAATAGGCACTGCAAACTCAATTCACTAAGCACAGTTAAACTGAGTGTAGGGTTTTTTTTTAGAATGATGAAGATTCTAAGTGAATCTAAATGATATTTCATGCCTTTTTAAGAGCATTTTCTTGTCCTTGTTTAAGTCTCCTAAACTGTTTTTACAAAAGAATAATAAAATATGGAGGAACTGTCACTGGATGTGAATTTTGCACATTACACTTTCATCATCTGTGGAGCCACAAAACTAGCTATTCATATAGAGACATCATGGGTAGCTGTTGAATCTTATGTATGTAAGAAAGAGAAGAGAGAAGACAGAATAGAGAAGAGACCCTTATGACTTCAAAAATGATGACTTATAAATACATATATATGACTTATAAATAACTCTTCTCTAGTCAACAGAATTACCTTAATGGGAAACCATGATACAAATTAAAGGAAAATCAACAATAGAAAATGTAAACCTTGCAGCAAATTTTCACAATAACTAAACCTTCTTTCAGAAATACATGCATGGGATTTTAGGTAGCAAAGCACATAAGAGATTTATGCAAGAACTATCAATGAAAATCACTGTGACCTAGATCTTTCAGGATTTTTTTTAAATCCACTAGGTGTTTTCACTGAATTTAGTAAAAGCATGTTTTTTGAGGCTGCTGAGATTCTCATTTCAGTGTCAGAATCAGTAATTCATTTAATGGTTTTAAGGACCCAGATATACACTGAGGCTAAAAGGCAGTGTTCTCCTTCACCCTTACCACATAATCCACACTTAGAAAACATAACTGAGCTCATCTCCTAACATGTCCTTCCTACCTCTATGGCCCACAGTGTCAGAGACGACCACATGGTCGGTTTATTTTACAGGTATTGCCCATACAATGCCTCTATAAAAGCAAATGAACTGTTCAACAGCAGATCTGAATTAAGCAATGCAGAGTTTGTCAGCCACCTCTCAGTAAAGTTCACCCTGAAGCCTGTATTATAGAATAGGAAGGTGCAAAATTTCTCTTTTACTTGACACCAAATAAAATACCTAATGATAACATCCTAAAAACTATAGCAGAAAAACTGACCCAAGAGAAGATGTATTCACTGAGCATAATGTGTCTGATCATAATGTATTGTTAACACAGGAATATCAACACTTCCATGTGTTGAGAAAATGAAGCCATTGGAATTAGTGAGACAATGATAGTGATGCTCTACAGGTCTACAAAATACACAGACTACTTTGAGAGTCATCGGTATACTGGGGGTTTCTGCACTTTTTTTTACACTTTAAAAAATGCTGTTTTGTAGTTCTGACAGATTTCTACTCAAAGTGCATTCTGGTCCAGTTCTCTGATCCAGTTAGAAAGCAAGATAAAACACAATCTAGTTAGGCAACATGACATTGATACTCACATTGGGGAGAACAATGGGGAAAACACTCCTGAAGTGGTATCATCAGAGGTAGAAGGTCATAACTGTCTTTCATCGGTAAACATCAAAGTAACTGATTTTAGTATCCTCATTTTTTCTACATCTCTATATGATGTTAGATAATTGAATCATTTATTTTAAAATTCTCATGCATCTCCTACAAATATTACTGCAAAAATCTGTACCTTTTGACCTCCAGAACGATTAATGGAAGTGTACTTCACAGAGAATTGTGGCTGCTTCCCCTACAGATGTCAATAATAAGGATCATTAAAAAACATCTATTCCCTGATGGCTGTGGAAGATACAGCTCATGTAACTCATTTCAGCTTGTCAGCATAATATGTGATACGGTTACCTAAAATCTGTCTTAGCTCATCATGGTCCATCATTTGATGAAACGACTCCAATAGTCAATATATATGAAAACCTGGAGATTGCCAGCAGGAATTCTTTCAAATGAAGTTGGTTAGTTCTGGACTTTCTATAGAGCTTTTGATTCTCATTAAATATTCATGGACATAAACTAGTATCTCTTTCATTAAGAACTCTGCAGTTAGTGGTGTTTTAGCGCAAAGAGACTTTGTCTTAACAGCTGAAGATCTACAACTGGGATGTGTATCATGGTTTAAGACTGGAATCTCATTATGTTGCTCCTAACTATGAACCTTTTTTGAATTCTCTGCAGAGCTGCTTGCCCATCTGCCCACAGACATCCTACAAATTTCTCCCATTGTCTTTACTCTGCTGTCCAGAAAGGGATGGAAAGGAATTCGTTTTCTAGGAAGCTCAGTAAAATAGTTACAAAAATATATTTTATAGAAATATAATTTCAAACAGAATACTAAATTTGCTTCAAATTATGTTTTTGCCTCTTGTGTGACGGATCTCTGAACATACTCTAATGATTTAGTTATCCAAAAGAACTGTTCTCAAATACAGTGTACTGTAAGCATGTATACTGCAATATTTATGTAAGAAAACTCTAAATCAAGAAATTATATTATGCTCACTGGAGACTTCATAGCATATATTCTGATTGTACAATCAGGAATCAGATTCAGAACTTTAAAAGCCATATGTCTACTCACAGCTAGCCAACATAAAAGCCAGTGAATCTTGAGGAACAGAGGAAGTGTTTGTTGGTGGGAATAATGCTTAATTTTTTTTAGAACATCTAAAGTACTGGGGGAAAATAGTCAGATTTTAGGCACACAAGATTTCAGCTTTGAAGTAGTAGCATCAAACTTCAAAGCTTCTATGCATTTTATTGCTTCCACTTAGAAAACTTTCCCTGTTATTTACTTAGAATGCCACAGATCCAACACTACTATCACAGTGAACAGGTTAAACTTACTTCACATTAACAGTTAACTTCAAAAAGGGAGTAAGGCATTAGAAGTTCACAAAATTCAGAAAAAGAAACCCCAGTATGTTGATGACAAATATTACACTGTGTGTATTTCTTGCTTCGGTCTAGTTATCAAAAACTAATGTTTAAGATCACAAGGTATCAGATCTCAGAAGAACACCAAAGAAAAAGAATCCTAGGTTTAGACTACATATCGATACTACTCATTCTGTAGTGATCTTGTGGAATAATTTTTACATTTTCCAGGATATATTGAAGTTTGGTCTTTTATAAAAAAAAAAAAAGGTTACTTCAACATAGTATTCATTCACATATGAATAAATAAAGTACTTCTAAAAGCTAAAATCTTATGATTTTAGAAAAAACTTTAGGCAAATTATACAATTCTGGTTTTTAAAAATGACTGTCTTGATATATAAGTAGCAAACTCCATTGAAATTTGTTCAAGGATTCCTTGGATTCAAAAGTAACGTTCCATTAGTTTTAATGAAGGTTTTGAAAGTGCTGCTGCAATGGGTCTGCAAAGCCTGACTGAACTGGAGCGCTGTGTGCCAGAACTGTCTCTGGAGCCCTGAAGTAGTTATATCTACAGTCAGAGCAGTTTATTTCCCCGGGTAACTGCAGAACCCATTGATGCAAGACATGGTTATATAAATGCCCACATGCTAACATATGTAAAACATCTCAAAAGAATAGTCTGGGTGCACAAGATCTATCTCTGGGAAAAGGGCTTGGAGCCACATGACAGCACATGTATAGAGTTTAGGTCACAGAACAGATGTTACCATTTCTTACTACCATGTAATTTATATATTTAAAGAATCATTAAAAATTCCCAAAAGACATGAAGAAGCAATTTTTTTATGTAACAGATTCTATCCAAAAATAAGTCATTAATGCTAATATACAACTTCCTATACTGGTAATCACACTTAACATTTTTCTATAATTTTGGTCATTTTATGTGTTACATTCCAATTACTCTTTCCCACAATCAAAAGAATTGATGAGTGCCATTTTGCCTCATGTTGTAATTTTAATACTGAACATCAGAGTAACATCACTTACAAGTGACAATAATTTTACCTCCACCAGTGTAAATCAAAAGTCATGAAATAATGGAATTAAACATGTGTATTACTGCCGTGTGAGAAGAACCGGCACCAGATGGATTAATTCCCCTGATTGTGAGCAGCACACAGGACTGACAAACCTAGAATAATAAGTTAGTATTTTTCTAGCTCCCTTCTCTGTTAGACTATGTGGATTCTTATGCATATCCATACAATTTAATCCTTTAGATCACAGGAACAATTACAGCTAGTTGAAATGTACCTTCACTAAATCCTTTTGCATTTTGAGGTCAGCTTGGATTTGACTCTAAGTAGAGGTCTTTTAAAAGGTAATGACAATAACTTGTTCCCTATATTAAAAATGGGACAGTACATTAATCTAGGAGAGAGAATGCCAGTTGGGAGAGTGTCTTTCATTGTTGTTGTTGCTCTCTGTTGTTCCCTTATTACCCCAAGGCGATCACTGTTATTGGTGTGAAATGTTACATTTGTATGCACTAGGTAGGTACTAAATGGAAGTTAGGAATTTCAGCCACTATACCTTTGTTACATTTCTGTGGCAGGATCTGGGCAGTTAGCTCCCTAACACTGGTAGTCAGTCAAAACACAGCTTAAGGGATTCTAAATTAAAAGCTTAAAAATTAAGAAACTGGGGAGAGTTTCTGGCCAAGTTACAAAGAGCTTTCATAAACAGCAGTCTTTCAAGGTGTAAATTGTTGAGAGGGAGTTACTTCTGATTCTTGTCATGCCCTCTGCAAGGAGTAGATCCTCTGACTTGTCTTGGAAAACTTACAAAGTTACTTTTAGGACACAGAATTTGGAGCACCAGAAAGAAAACTCCTGCAGGCATCATGGCATCAGGGAAAGTAGGAGTCCTATGATTCTTACCTAAATAATATCTAAAGAAGAATGTCAGCCATAGGAAAAAAAGCATAAACAAAAAAAAACCTCGAAGAAACAGAACAAAAAAACCCCCACAACCCAAAACAACAACAAAAACACACAAGCACAATAAATAAATAAAACACACACACACACAAAAAAAACCAAAAACAACAACAAAAAAAAAAACCAAAACCAACAACAAAAANTTAATCATTAGGGCTTATGTTTTTATTGGTTGTGTGTGAACTTAATTCTGAGCATCTTCAGGGTATACAAGCTCAGGTACTGTTTTCTAACTGCTCTGCTTAACTATAATTTTAGTATTTTATTTATATTTAATTTTATTTACATCTCTATTTATTATTACCTCTAAGCTAAGTTCTATCAGAAGAAAAATGTCACAATAAATTGCAGGCTATTGTACGGGTTCTCTGTAACAATATGCAGCAAATGAACAGGTAAACATTAGTTCTAATTCAGGTCTAGCTGTACAAATGCTGTATCAGTGCACGCCAGTGGGAAACAGGTGACATTTTTCATATAAAGATGTTATTTAGTAAGAAAGCTGTTTCAAGGCCAGGCTCATTGATTGAGCTAAGGTAAGAGTTTCAGACAAAAGAGAAGAAAGGATTTCCCCTTTGCAAGAAGAATAGCATTTTGTGAAAGTTGAGATAGCTTTTTTTCTTGGGGTTTTTTAATTATTATTATAGTTTATAAACATCTAGTTTACATATACAGTTTGAATTCAAATTCTAATTTTAAAAACCCTCACTTAAAATAAACAAAAGCTATTTCTGAGTTACACACTTAATTCAGCCTCGATTATTTTTCATCAGCCTCACAAAGCACAAAATCCATTTTTTTTCAGAAATGATACCAGCAAATTAATTCAGGAAAAATAGAAAATAAAAACAAAACTTTACTGCATCTATTCAAGCCCACTAAGATTTACATTAAAAATTATTACTTCCTACATTAGACTTCTTCATAATAAAAATAATAGGAACTTCTCTTAGTAAAAAGGAAATAGAAGAATCATAATCACATGGGATGTAACCCAAGAACCATAATTACTTGGAACATATATGGGGATAAAATGTAAAAGGCAATAACCAAATGATAAGCAACTCCAAATCCTATATATAGGATCCCACCCTTTAAGGTTGTTAAGAAATTAACTTTTCTAAATTTATACCAAGAATGAAATAGTAATTAAGAATCTTTGAGATCGACATATCTCTATTTCCTATTCCATAAACTTACATACTGATAGAAAAATTGATGGTATTTTCTCCATGTGCTGAGGATGAATAAACTGAGCCACCAGGAAAGTAGGTACCNAAACCAAACCCAAACAAACAAACAGCCAACAAACCTAAACCCAAAGAAAAGCACAGGTATCAAAACAGGAAAATACCTCTTCAGAAGAAAGAAATCCTATATTCATACATGTCTGATACAGGTCAGCCTGTCTCTGCTCACTTCAGGAAGACTCCGCAGGGTTGAGGAAGACAGAGAATAACTTAATCATTAGGGCTTATGTTTTTATTGGTTGTGTGTGAACTTAATTCTGAGCATCTTCAGGGTATACAAGCTCAGGTACTGTTTTCTAACTGCTCTGCTTAACTATAATTTTAGTATTTTATATATATTTAATTTTATTTACATCTCTATTTATTATTACCTCTAAGCTAAGTTCTATCAGAAGAAAAATGTCACAATAAATTGCAGGCTATTGTACGGGTTCTCTGTAACAATATGCAGCAAATGAACAGGTAAACATTAGTTCTAATTCAGGTCTAGCTGTACAAATGCTGTATCAGTGCACGCCAGTGGGAAACAGGTGACATTTTTCATATAAAGATGTTATTTAGTAAGAAAGCTGTTTCAAGGCCAGGCTCATTGATTGAGCTAAGGTAAGAGTTTCAGACAAAAGAGAAGAAAGGATTTCCCCTTTGCAAGAAGAATAGCATTTTGTGAAAGTTGAGATAGCTTTTTTTCTTGGGGTTTTTTAATTATTATTATAGTTTATAAACATCTAGTTTACATATACAGTTTGAATTCAAATTCTAATTTTAAAAACCCTCACTTAAAATAAACAAAAGCTATTTCTGAGTTACACACTTAATTCAGCCTCGATTATTTTTCATCAGCCTCACAAAGCACAAAATCCATTTTTTTTCAGAAATGATACCAGCAAATTAATTCAGGAAAAATAGAAAATAAAAACAAAACTTTACTGCATCTATTCAAGCCCACTAAGATTTACATTAAAAATTATTACTTCCTACATTAGACTTCTTCATAATAAAAATAATAGGAACTTCTCTTAGTAAAAAGGAAATAGAAGAATCATAATCACATGGGATGTAACCCAAGAACCATAATTACTTGGAACATATATGGGGATAAAATGTAAAAGGCAATAACCAAATGATAAGCAACTCCAAATCCTATATATAGGATCCCACTCTTTAAGGTTGTTAAGAAATTAACTTTTCTAAATTTATACCAAGAATGAAATAGTAATTAAGAATCTTTGAGATCGACATATCTCTATTTCCTATTCCATAAACTTACATACTGATAGAAAAATTGATGGTATTTTCTCCATGTGCTGAGGATGAATAAACTGAGCCACCAGGAAAGTAGGTACCTAAACCCAGTCATCCTATTCTGCTTCAGACTCGGCATTCTGCTTCATGGCTGTGAATTTTTATCATGTCCAATCTATTGATGGTGATGATGCCTGTCAGCTACAGTTTTCATTAGGAAAAAGAAGCTACAGCTGACAATAGGGTTTGTAGGAGTTCATTCTGCTACCGTTCAAAACTGCTACAATGAACTCAAAGCAGACATATTAGCTGCATTTTGAACTTGCATGAAAGCAGAGCTATTAGACTGTAAAGCATGACCACTCATCATGTTAAATTAAGAAAAAAATCTTTCAAATTAAATACAATATATTTTTTTCTGACCTGGTCCAGTGCAGAACAACAATTTGTCTCTTTAGCTTTTGCTTCTAATGAGGAGCTCTGCATCTTCATAACCCTTCCAATGGGATTCCTCGGAATACTGGGTTGGAAATGTTTTTATAATTGAAGGGGTTAATACTGCATGTCTGTCTCCACTGCTCCTGCTTCCCCTAGTGACCTGAACAGAAAGCTGACCTGTGCTCTACCAGGCCATGGGACCTACCGCAGTGTGTGGGGAGACTGATGGCTGAGCACCAGCCTGCCCTCAAGGAGATTGTTCTCTGACCACTGACAGCCTGGTAAGACATTTTCCTTGATCATCAATATAATGTTCCCTAAGCATCTTCTGCTTGTACATTACTCTAAGGTCACTGTGACATAAATAACCAGTGACAGATGAGGCCTGTGGGGTGCTTGTTAGAAAGTCAGTGGTAGATATTTTATCCACAGTCTGATCAATCGTAGCACTGCAAGGTTTTGGAGATCTGTACATGTCTCACAATATGTAGAACCATAGCAAGACCTTTTCTTCTTCATCCAGAGGCCACAAATTATCAATAGGGCTCCTGCTTATAGAGAGTTTGGTGATACTAGTGGTATTCACTTAGAGAAGGCAAGACTACCCAAGGTCTGGAGGAAAGTGCTATCTGCCCTGCAAATAAGTACAATCTTGTTTGGACTGAGATGACTAATGTTACAGAGGTAGACATGACTGTGAAAATGGGAGCAACATGCTCACTTCTTGAGTCAGTTAGTTTGACTGTTTAAAAATGCCAGCATAGCATCTGCACTAATACAAGCAGGTCCTCCTCCACTGATGCTTGCATCTGCAGGAAGCTGTCACTGCTATAGCTCTGGGGTGTTAGGAAAGGCAAAATATAAAGCTCCTCTGTGCTGTTTGCTGTAAGTCAACAAACAAGAGGGAATATTGGCTTAGAAATATGCTATCCAATATAGAAGATGGACCTCAGAAAATGTAAGACAGAGATATTTTTTTAAATAGAGGGTTTTTTCCCTTAAGAACAAGAAAACACCTCTGTTCTTATATATTTATTCTTCTTACCCAGTGGAAGTGTTTGAGATTCATTAGTGTCATTTAGAAATCTTTGCTTTTGGTAAATGCAGTACATGTATTCATATGACTATTTTATCGGAAAATATTTGCCCAGAAAACTCAGGCTTCACAGATTACTGCAGAGGACTCTAATTTTATATTTGTATTCTTCAACTCTGCTTTCCCACCCATTGATATTTGTTTCTTTTTTATTGTTATGGCCTTCTAACAGTACTTAATTACAGAGGCTTTCCTCTGCTTTCTCTCAGGTTTTCAGCTTTATTTAGTACATAAGAGCATGTGTCAGTGAAAATACCTCACACCCTCCAGATGTGACTTTCTATCTGCCCCCCCCAACTTTCTGTTTCCTCCCTTCATGTACCAGCATCACACTGTATTCATGTTAATCTCTCAAAATCAATCTGTTAATCTCATTAATTAATTAATTAATCTCTATAAATGCTCAGGGCACACCTACAAGCAGGGGGTGTAAATTTTTACTCTTGATTATTAAAGCAAAGCACAGCACACCAAGATATTGAAGCCACCCAGCATCCCTCTCCTTTTGTTCAGTTGTGGCTTTATATTTACTCTTTACGAAATAATGAAAAGACTCAGTCTTGATACCAAAGACTGGGGAAACCCACTGTTAAATCTTACTACTTTAAGATCTGCTGCTGGGCCAAGTTGTGGTTCATTTAGCTTTTATGTATCTATACACTTACCCTTATCAATATGTAAAATAACTCAAGATAGACTAGATATTCTAATATTCTGTTTGTTGAATGGCATTAGACATATTAGTGTATAGAAAGCAGTAATAGAAACTTCTCAGTAAAATATTTCTACATTTTTTCATGGGAATTACATATAATATTTCAGAAATATAAATTTCCTTACCATGTCCAGATAGACACTTTGGCTTATCAAAACTATATTAATAGTAGGAAAAAATATGAAGAAAAAAAGAGTAGTACAAAATCCCTTTTTAAAACAATTTTGTTCCAGATGTTTTCTCAAGTAGCAGTGCCAGTGTTGTAGTATTTCATTATTTACAAATGTATATTTACTAACTACTTAGAATATTGAATAAGAGGATGAGAGTATATGTTCAATATCAGTAACAGGGAAAAGGAAGGTATGAAAGTATTATTTGTATTTCATATGCACATATAGTTGAAGTTTCTCATGCTAGCATCCATGAAATACAGTTCAGTCCCAAGTTACTACTTACTCCTGAATGTTATACTAACAATGGTAGCAATTTCAATACTTTTTCAATTATAAACATTTCTCATCAAGTAATCTAAAATAATATCTTAAATAAGAATTAAGTTATATCCTCATTAGACATGAAGCCAAAATTCAGTCTTGGTCTGTCAGTTCTATTTCCACAAAGGCTTTCTGTAAACTGCCTTATGGCAAAAGCAGTTGACAGCTGCTTGCATATCTAACTTCATTAGGCTTCAGAAAAATAAAGGAAAGCTTCACCTCTGTATTTATGTCAAGGTTTATAGCTGGGCTGGCCACAACACAGATGACAGATCACTCTCTTGTTAACCCATTTCCCTTCCTGAAGGGGAAGAGGAAGGGAATAAGGGAGAGAGACTTATGGAAAGAATATTGAACCAGCTTTANAGAAGAGAAATTGACCCACGTGATCCCTCAGCTTTATACTGCGTATGATATATATAGGATAGAATCCCTCACTGGTCAGTTTGGGGTCGCCTGTTCTGCCTGCTCCTTCCTGCCCAAGAAGCCTTTTACTTTTTGCACCCCCCAATCTGGTACACAAGATCCAGAAGTGGCCTTGGTCTGCACATCAGTCCTTGGTACTAACTCTAAATATGAAGCATTATCACTGATAGAAGAAGACACTGTCTGCAAAAATATGCTGTTACCTTCAGAAACATGTTGCCTGATGTCTCCACACAAAATTATTCTATGTTTCTATTTGGGAAGAATATAACCAGTTTTTATAAATTCAAGTTACATGTATTTTGTTTCTCATTTATAAAAGTAGAAGCATATCTATGTGAAATTTTATCAATTTTGTCTTACTCTTAATGTTTCTCCTATGACTATAATTTATTTGGGTATTACAGAGAAGTATGCCTAACATGACATCTTTTTAAAACATGGTTTATTTATGTAAATATTCCCTCAAACCTGCCCTTATGGACAGATGTTTGCCTATAAACACAAACATTTACAGAATGAGTTCCTTAAACCTTTTCAATAATTCTATACTTTGAGCAAACAGATCCTATGATAATTTCTATGTATTCTAAAATATAATCATAATGATAATCACATTTTCTTAGCCTGTTATGCATGGCCCTATATCACACTTGCCAATATAACTACATTATTTATTCCAGTAATGTCTGACTGACATTGTTAAAAATATGTAAGTAATCTATAGAAAGGCAGATACTGCAGCTAGATTCTTCATCAATCTTTACTACTTCATAAGAGAGTTTCTTATATTTACTCTATTACTCTCTTTAAAACTGTCAGAGAAGTCAAGACACTGCATATTCTACATGACAATGAAGCCATCAATGTCAATCTCATTCTCTGAACACCATCGTCTAAATTAAAGAGAAAACATCTAATATGCATATCAATATACTTCTGTGTGCATCCCAGTGTGACCAACTGGGTAGAAAGGTTGTATACTGTCAATCCAATATGTATGCAGCTCTGATCCTCCTTGTCTCACTACTCCTTCTCATAATTCCATTTGACTTATCATCCCAGTTTTCTGTCTAAATGTATAATTATGTGTTCTCTTGTAGTAATAATATATGCTGATATTAAGCATGAAATCAGAGAGAATGTGAAGTACTATATTTAGTGGCATAAAATGTTGGCTTTTAAATCTGTATTAATTATTCATTTTGTGTAGAAGATTTCTCAAAGGATAATAGACTTAGTTAAGTATGTATCTGAGATATCATATATTAATCACTGGTGAAAAATTAATTCAGAAGAGATAACTTTTCAGCTTCATTTAGATTGCTTTTGTGGTTGCACATGCAAATGAAAGGGACAAGTACACTGTGTCTCTTGCTACCTGAAGCCACTGGCCATTAAACAGTCAAGATACTAGTCTTGGGATAGCTCATGAGTAACTACCAAAGCACTTTACTTAAATTGGTGGACTAAATTATTCATTTAAAATTGACATGGCCCTAATTCATTTAAGCTTACTTAGTAAATTAAGCTAAAAATAATTAAAGCCACTAACACTGAGTGAGACCTGTCCACAAAGTAGAATAAGCAATTCATTTTAAGGTCACACCTTCAGCTGATTCTGAATTTTCTACCGCATTCCCACAGCAACAAGCCTGGAATTTGTGTCCCTATCTCACTGCATGCTGTCCTTATTTCTTCAGCTGAATATTAGTCTTTTTCTTATATTTTTTTTCCTTCTCTCTTGGATGTATAAATACTGGACATCTGAATGACAGACATTAAATTTCTGTAATTTGCGAAGCAATAACTGGTGTAGATATCCAGTAAGTAGTGGGCAACCTGTCTATTTGTTTACTTTTTTTTTCCATGCAAACTCTGGTTTCAGTGAAATTAAACTTCTACAGGATGCTGATGCGTTTTCTCAAGAGAACACTAAGCTGTGTGCTCATCTTTAAATTACTTTTTTTTTTTTCAGCAGTTTCACACATAAAATGGGGAACAGGAGTTATGAGAAAAGAAAACGATCAGACCTTGAGAGTATTAATCATGTAATTTTGTCACGTTCATAAAATTTCTCTTTTGAGATCCAAGTAAAGGATCTTATTAGTTAGTGATAGCCTTTCAACATGACCCAAAGTAACACAGCCACAAAGACAGAAGATATTAGTAAGGCAAAGATCATCATGAAAGTAAGTCTGGTTTCAGCCTTTCTCTTGAGTCAAGTATATCAATAGAACAGAAGACTGAAAAAACTACTACCTCAAATTATCAGGTTGGCTTTCTTTTTTTTTTTTGACAGACTGACCTGAGTCTCCTCTTCTACTGTCCCTATGTGGAATAGCTATGTATTCCTCAGAAAGGTTCTAGTGTTTGGCCAGTGATGCTCTTGTTGGAATTTTTTTTTTTTTTTATCGTGTTGTTGAGTCAGTAAATTCTAGCACAGATTTATTTTACATCATAATTTAGTAGAGCCTTCTTTAAGAGTGTTAAGAAACTTTGAGTGTAAAAGCTTCTATTGCTGTTTTTGAATCATTCAAATGATACAGTCAGGTTTCTGACATTCAGCATTTGCAGGATTATTTGCAAATGTGATTTATTTGAATACTGCATAGTTGTGTTGTGACCATGTGGTCCCTCAATTAATAGAATTTACAAAATAATACAGGGTTTGATGAGTCTAGCTCGCTTGCTCATAAAAGTGTACAGACTCTGTATAAAAAGGACAGTGCTCAGCTGAGTCCGTCTTTACCAAGTATTGAACAAGAAGCAATTTAACTCAGATATTAGGAAGAAGTGTAAATACTGGACCAAGAGTCCTTTTTCTACTAATGTATGGACACAAGATTATGATATTTATTGTGAAGTATGTCTGTAGAATAAAACCTAGCAGTACTGATGTTCACTCTACCCATCCTCCCATACATGTCCACCACTCATGAACATTCCAGTCTCCATAAAGCCCAATGTTTACCTTTTCTGGTTTGCTATTACTATGAAATACAATATTTTTTAAGAGATAAAAAATAAATCTTGTAGAACTATAGAATACACAATCCAACACAGATAATGCATTGTTCTTTTGTTTTTAAATGAATTTAAACAGAGAAAAGTTTTGTGTCGGCTTTAGGACACTTCTGTGGATCACATCACATTTGGACGATCCAGATTTAGGCATACTAAAGTAACTGAAAGATAACTGAAAAGAGTGATAACAGGCAAATTACACTCAAGACTCTTTGTTTCTCACCACTTTCCTAGACAGAAGTTGCCTTGTAGAAGGAAAATGGGTGTAAAAAAAAACATAAATGGAAAAGAAAAAAGGAAAATAAAGACAGAATGTAGGAATGGAATAAAGAGCTTCACATTCAGTAAAACACAACAATTGTTTCTGTTTTTATCTAAAGCATTTTCAAAAACTATGCATGTACATGCCATCTGTAGATGTACATATCTTTCTATATAAAAAAGCATAAATGAGAGAGGTTCAGAAGGAAATGATCATGTACACCCATAGTTTCTACATTTTAAATCTTAAATGCTTCCGAATAAACCTTGTTGCGACTTGCATACCAAACTGAGTCTGGTTCTATCAATTTATAATTCTTGTCCATGAGTTGCATTCTAGATGGTGGCAAGCCTACAACTCCAACTCTTCTCAAATGCTGCCATCTAAAGGCTAAAATAAAGTACAACGATAGAGATGTGTTGCACAAAACCAGCAAAAATGAGCAAATGGGAAATGGTTCACGACTGTGTAAAAATAGGAGGTAAAATAGAACATTGCACAGCTGTATCTTGAATATGACGTACTAAATGCAATAATGTTTAATCCCATATGGATATTACTCAAAAATACTTTGAGGATATAGGGTTTTTTTCAGAGGACAGGTCAACATTAAGGTTTGCAACTTCTGTAATCGTATTACTGAAATGTAACATTTATAAATCAATTAAACAAGACCAAACAGAGAAATGAAAATTATTTAAATGAGCTGAATGACTCAGAATTGACACCACTGAAAAGCAAAGCAAGTTCTGCAGATAGAGGCAGTATCTTATAGTACACCAACTAATGAAGTTAGAAAAAAATAAATATAATTCTGGGCTTTTGCACTGAAAACTTTTTTTTTTCCCAAAATTCCTTTAAGTTGATTTAATACCTTCTCGTACAAATTCTTGTTGCATTTTAGACCAGTGTATTTGACATCAATAATAATAGCTTCCCTGTCACTAACACACGTATCTTGTGGTCAGTTGTCCTTCTATTTCAGTAAATACTTTAATTGNAGATCTTCATGAAATGTTATGAAAAAACTTGTTCATTAGCAGAAAATGTTAACATATTATCATCTTTAAGGAATACCTGTATTGTCACTGCAGTGATGACAGCCTCTGCAGGACTGCCACTCTGTATATGAGCAACATGGTGTCCGTCATTTGCCAAGGAGTATGTGGGGTTTATTTGATTTATCTATTTATTATTTTATCTTCTAGAGCATTATCCAAGGTAAAACTCCTTACCAAAAGAAAACAGTAGGTTTAAATGCTGTCCTTTCAGGTGGCTGATGCAGCTGGCCCACAATGCTGTTGACATGACTGATGATAAAAAAGGTATCCCAAGGTGTAATCCAGTCCCTGACAGTTCCTGTCTGGAAAGTCTCTGTATTTCCTTCAGACCTGTGTGTCTGCTTCCCTGCCCTCTGGGGCTGGGCTGGTGAGAGAGGACAAATCTTGGACACAGGAACTGGAATCTGATGCCATGTTCTAATAGTTTGGACAGAATTGAGTAGTATAATAAAAGGAATCATTACTCTGGCAACTTGGGAAAACAATCAGATTTTTTAAGGTATTATTCAGATAAACTAAGGTTGTATGCTGTTTTCAAGAACATCGAGTTTTTTCACAAATGACCCAGGTAAGAAAAAAAGTGTTGGCTATGTAGAATGCTGATTATTTTTGTTAATGTCATCATTTTCCATTGTTTTCATTTAGCCCAAATTTCTTTCAAGGTTCTTATTAACAACCATTTAATAATGCTGTGAAGAACAAGACATTTGTACACTCTCTAATGGTGAGCAGTAGATACATTCCCAATCTAACAGCAATCCAGCTCAGTAAGCTTGCACAAGACAGTGCAGCTGCATATAGATACATTAATGTGGGTCGATATGTGATTAAAGACTCTGCAAGACTAAGTGGTTTGGGTGCTTTCTGGGTGCTACACTACTGATTCTGATACTGAGGGTGTTCAGGAAGAACTATTTGGACATTTTTGTACACAACACAGCAACTAGCATAGATCGCAGAACGGGAATTTCAGAATGTGTGCTGTATGTGTATGAACTTAATGGAAAAATAACAAGGCTTAATCTCTTCTTCGATGAATGTGCAATTGAAGTAGTTCTGATTTGATTCCTTCTCGTGATAACCATTATGAGATTTCAGGTATTTCAAGTTCCTAATGCTAACAGAGGACTAAAGAAAACAAAACAAAACTAAAATGTGTTCTCTATTACATTGATTTTGGAGATCTTATCCCATACGCTTTTGTCTTTAAAACCCTAATTGTTTTGATAAAGCACCATGAAAGGCTGATAAACATTCTTGAAGCTTCATTCTGCAACCCTCATTCTGGTTTAGAAGGAATGTCCTTCAGGACCTCAGCAGTAAGCGTGACCTTCTGTCTGATTCCCATGGATGCATTTCATATAACTTTCTCAAGTATTATACAGTACCCTTCTAGTTATGTTTTGTGAGAAACAGGCTTATACTTGTCAATTTAGTTTTTTTCCATCACAAAGAAGTAGAATAAAAACCCCACAGTTAATTGCGTAAGAGGCCAATTCAGGACAAATGCCATGTTTTCCCATCACATCCCATCACACAAGGCTGCCATTTCTCCACTTTTTAAATGTCTATCCCTTGCTGCTAACACACAAAATTGAACACTGCCTGTGGCATTTACTGTACCTTCATCTGCTGGATTAAATGTTGTCTCAGCTGCTCTATTCTATCCCTTGGGGACCAAAACCGTTACCATTCAGAATACTCTCAGCAGCAGAAGCAGCAGAAAACCCATGTCTCATCCAAACTAACATCATAAAGGTGATAGCTCACTACGATACTAGCCTATTCACCTTTTTTACTCATTCTTTTTTATGTTTTTCTTATAGTTTATAGCCTTCTTGGTATCAAGTGGGGATCTGAAGGATTAATCACACTCTTACAATGCCTGCCCACATTTTATTAGATGTGAGCCAGGACCCAGAACTGCTCCTGGGAAGAGCTGTGTGAAGGATGAAAATTTTATTTCACATAGGTTTATCAGATGTACAGCCTGAGAAGTCAGGGCAATGGCTCAATGATCCAGGAAATGTTTCCAGTTCCTTCAGGTTTCTTTTCATCTTACAGTACTACTCTGGAGATTTCAAAGTCTGACTTCAATCAAAGTCAGAATGGAAAGCAACAAAATTCCAAGTTGCCCACTGAGAACAAAAATCCTTTTAAGTGTTTTAGTTGAAACTGCTTCTTGTGCAATTTGATGAAAGAATCATTTGGGGAATTGGCTTTGGACATCTTTCAGTTCCCTCCCTGATTTCATCCCCAAGTAATTCTGAGAAAACTGACTGGATCTCACCCCATTTGAGACAGAGAAGCTTACTCCCATAGTATAAACCATTGTACTTAAATTTCCATAGGAGTTTTGCAAAGATGTAAGTGCAGAAAATTAAACTCTTCAGCCAAACACTCCAAACTGCAGTGAAGCTGGGAAGAATGTAGAAACTCTGCGGCTTGGATTCCTCTCAGGTTATAGTATTGTGAGAAATCAAACTACAAAAAGCTACTGACAACATCTATAACATCACATTATTTCCCTTGACAGTTTTTCAAGAGTAAAGTTTCTATGAAAGAATGTAAACAAAAGAATACCACTTGTAAAACACTAAAACTTGATTTGTTTCTTTTAAGATGTTTCCTTTCTATTTACAATTCTCAAAGCAATGCATATATTTACCTTGATATTTCACATCTCATCATTACAAGTATTAAAAAGGCTGCCATTTTGTCTCTCATAGCAACATCTTGGACACCTTCCAAAATAACAGTATCTTTAAAAGATTCTCTGTAAGTATATGAAGATTTCCTGAGTTGTGTCTTTTAACCATGAACACAGGTGTTCTCAGTTTTTGAAGATGCTGTGTAGTTTTGGTGGCAGATGAAAACTTAGTAAATGTTAACTACCATGAAATGAGAGAGTGAAGCAATGTTTTTTCTCATTCATACTTCTAGAAACTCAGTCATACCATGCAGCCCCTGGTAGCTAGGTTGAGAATGAGAAGGGAAAGCTAAAGGAGTTTGAGGGTACCCTTAGTAAATTTGCAGATGACACCGTTAGGTGGGTGTGTCTATCTGCTTAAAGGTATGTGGGCTATACAGAGGGATGGATCAATGAGCTGAGGTTCAAGAAGGCCAAGTACTGGGTTGTGCACCTGGGTCACAACAACCCCAGGCAACGTTACAGGTTTGGAGAGCTGCCCAATGTAAAAGGACCTGGAGGTGCTGGTCGATATCTGGCTGAATAGGAACCAGCAGTGCGCCCAGGTGGCCAAAAGGCCAACAGCATTCTGGCTTGTATCAGAAATAGCGTGACCATCAGGACTGGAAAAGTGATCGTGCCCCTGTACTCAGCACTGGTGAATCTGGTCCTCGAGTACTGTGTTCAGGTTTGGACCCTTCATTCCAAGTAGGACATTAAGGTGTTGGAGCAGGTGCAAAGAAGGTCAGCAAAACTGGAAGAGCCTCTAGAGCACAAGTCTTATGAGGAGCAGCTCAGGGAACTGGCTTTGTATAGACTGGAGAAAGGAAGCTCAGGGGGGACCTTGTCATTACCTACCTACCCCTACAATTACCTAAAAAAACGGTTGTAGCAAGGTGGGGCTCAGTCTGTTTTACTGAATAAGAAGCAATGGAACAAGAAGAAATGGTCTTAGGTTGTGCTAGAGAAGGTTTAGGTTGGGTATTAGGGAAAGTGACTTCACAGAAAGTGTTGTCAAGCATTGGAACAGGCTTACTAATTTCAGCCATAACCTAAAGGAAGAACAAAACCCATGAGGGAAGCTATGCTGATCATGGAGAACACTGGAAACTTTACCAAAGAAATCTATTCTCATGACATATCAATACTGTTTCAGAAACACAAACCTTGGCATGAGCTCTTTATAAAATACTGAAAAATTTGTAACTCATGGAAATATTGCAAGTGGGTCTTCAGAAACTGAAGCCACCAAAGCATGCTGACTAGCTTTTACCTCTCCCCATATCATTACCTATTGATTCACATGATGAGAATGAATCTACACATTCTCAGGGGAGTTTGGATCCTGGCACTGTTTGATGGAAAAATTTCAAGCACATTAGTATTTACATTCCAGGCTTGGAAATAAATTCTTACAACTTTTTTTGGCTAAGGGATCCACACTGAGGTGTTGGAAATGTTTTTTTTCACATGGCCCCAGGAATATCTGGAGAAGCACTGGTCATACACTGCGTGTTCAGGTATACCTCAGGCACTGCTGAGGATCAGTCAATGGATCCACCTTTTTGAAGGAACAGTACAGAGGTACACTTGACAGCCCCCTAAAGAAATGGAGCTAAACTAGAGATATAGTTGTTTTGTTTGTTTTTTTTTTTATTATTTTTTCTTTTTTAAAGTAGATGTGCTTGAAAGAAAAAATACAAGTGGCACATCCTTGCAAGCACTCTTATTTTCAGATCGGAGTCCTATTATGAACTCCTACAGTCAGTGCACATATCTGATGTCTGCTGTCTACCCTCATGCTCTTCTCAACTTCAAAGCATAGTGCTTGTTTACAAGTTCATCAAACCTTTCCCTGGGGATACAGGTGTCAAGCAATGAAAGGTGACTGCTTAGATTCCAGTGAATGATCTGTTTAGAAGGGAAACATTTCCAAAGTGGTGAATAAGAACTGAAGATTTTTTCTTGTCTGTTACGCTAATTTAAGTTAGTAATTATGACAGTTCCCCAAAATATAAAATCCATTTCTAAATGTATTATTATTTTACATATAGATTATATTCAAACACTGTTTAGATGTTATTTCCCAGAAGTTTTTGTTGCTCTTCTACATTTTCTCCTCAGTTTTTAAGTACTTTGTGTGAAGCATACTTGCTGATTTTCCTCTATTTCTGAACTCCTACTTTTGCTTTTATTTCTCAGGTTCTGTTGAATTTCTTGGACTCTGCCATTACCTGTCTCACCTCTCCATTTCTTCTTTAACTATTTTCTCTCCATTATCAGTATGTGATACTTCTCAGCTTCCCTCTAACATTTCACACTTCTTTCATTTCTTGTTCTCTTCTCCTCTTTTCATTTAATGTTTCTTTCTGAAGCCAGCCACCCTCCCTTCTTGTCCATCCTTTTTTTTTTCCTCCTCCCAGCTGGAATGTGGCTGTTTGTCACTTGGTCTATTATGGAACTGTTCCCACAGTATTTCATGAAAATAACATCAGAGTCAGTATTCTTCCAGCAGTTTTCATCTTATTTTTTAGATTCCGGATGAGTGGGAAGGGTAACAGCAGGAGGAGAGTCTGATTCTAATCAAAACCAACTGCTAACCATAAAATATCTCACCCTCTTTGGAAAAAGTCCTTTTAAGGACTTTGTGAAACCCTTTAACCATCATCACTACATGCTCCCTATCACTGATAATCACACCTGTTGATAGTTGTCTGCCAAAATACAATAAAGTAAGAAAGTGAGATCTGGAATTCAGAGGCAATTGAGAATGCCAATGTAACAGGCTGATTTACAGCAGGTGCCTTAGTGACTCATGACGGCCACCTGTCTGTGCCAAGAATGTATTGAGCATGGTCTCTTTTGTGGAAGCATCCTTCCTGCTGATGAAATCAGCTGCCAAAATGCACCACAAAGGAGTAAATATAGTAGGCTTCAAGTTACAACTTTTTATTGTTTAAAAAAGTTCAGTAACATATGAGAATTTGGCTGCTTAAAACTGCAGTAAAATATCTGACTGCAAATGTCTTAGAATTTTATGGTTTAATACTTCTCAGGTAGGTTGAAGTCATATGCAGCCTGCAACAGCACCTCTCCCCCTTCCTACAGGGCTTCAGGAAAAAAGAGCAGACAGAGCCACACAAAATTAATTTAGCAGTTCAAGTGCCAAAGGTACTAAAATTGTAAGGGTGGATAGAAGAGTAAAAAGCAGGACCAGCCTGGATGTGATAATGGCACATCTGGTTTTAAAAGGGAAAATCCATCTACGTCTTTCTTGAAGAACTGCACAGTGCCTTGCACAATGGGGCTTGAATCTCAGTTATCTGTAGGCACAACCACAGTCCACTTGATTAACAGTTAATCATTATCACAGTACACATTAGGTTCATTTTATAGCTGCCCAAATAATTCTGATTCAGCAGAGCAGCACTGGATATAGAAATGTTATAGTTCATTCTAGCCTAAGGACACCAGTGATACTTAGCCCACACATCAAGAATAGCAGGTGGTTGTCCAAGATTGCATCAAACATACCTGTTAGTCAAGAGGCAATAGAAAGGCACCCCCAATATTTTGTCTTTTTAAGTATGATTAGCTATGAAGTTGTTGTCAAAGTTATCTTCAAGTTTTTATGTGTGAATGTCAGTGTTGTCTCATTGCAGACTCTTGAGACAGGATGACTTTAATAGTATAGACTTAGTTACAGGTGACTTTGTATGCCAGACTAGTTAGGCTGGGGATTTCTAGACTGCTTCTGTATAATATCTTGAGTATATTTTGGATCAAAACCAATTGTGATCCCTTCGAACATTTATGTTTATATTATTCATATTTACAGTCCTATTATAATTCTTATTATTCAAATTGCAACATATCTGTAACTCTAAAATCAGGATCTTTCATTACTTCTAAAAAATACATAAAGTTTCTTCCTGCTTATAGGTGTTGAATTAACAGCAACATGAATTAACAAGAGCTCCCCTACTTCAGGGTTATTCCTGCAATGAGCCAAAGTAATTGCTAGAACATAGCAACATTGCCCTCTTTGGCCATCACTGTACATCTTTTAGTCACATTTGGTAATGGAGTACTGGATTTTAAATCAAAATCTGTGGGGGAGCTCTGCATGTACACAGGTGTAGAACATACTCAAGAAATATGGATTTATGACTAAAAGATTTGTATTACAAAACTGAGAATTTGGTTTTGTCCTTGACAACTTTCTGGCACTAACAATTACCAAACGTGGATTTGTGTTACAGTTCAATACTTAAGTCTGCTTTTCAGACAACGGTCATATGTAATAATATTCCTGTGAAAGAACGGTGTAAAATTGCTTTCACAGAAAACTAGGAAAAATAAGAACTAAATTCTGGAAGAGATCTTGCTTTAAAAATGAAATGAGCTTTCCCTCTAATTTGTAATATTTATAAATCTACTTGTCAAACTGTTTTTGCTATGCAAATGTTGTTTACTCTTTGTCACTGTCACCTTTCAGTTCCTATCACCATAAGTTAAGCACTTAAAATCAGGCTTTGAAGCTTCTGAACAAATGATAAAAATGTTTTCCACCCTAGAAAATTCAAGGTCCCCCACTACTTATTAGTGCTGTTAAAGTCTGTAGCTTTTTTTTTTCAAATGGTGTTTGAAAAACATTTGGAAGTACCTCCTATATTTCACCTATCAAAATTATCATGTGTATTATCTTTTTGTATCTTTGATCAAAAGCACCATTATACGAATAAAAACAGCAGCCTATCAATTAAACTTAAGACAATGTATCAACATGTAAAGATGCAGTTAGTCTTCAGCAGAAAAATAAAAACAAAACCTCTGAGACAGGTTTTATATTCCTCCTTTCTGTTCTTACATAAGCATGCTTAAAATGGGAACCAGATGATTCCCCTGACAAAAAAAAAAATCGTGCACCAACAGAATTGTAAACATCCTAAAACCACTTTCCTCCTAAAACCACTTCTGTTCCAGCACAAACAAACATCCACAGCAAACTCCTTGGGCAGGTTGGTATACAACTTGTGGCTGCTATTGTTTCTATTTTACAGTCAAAAAAAAGACTGCATGCCACCTTGAAAAATTTACATGAGTGTAGTTGTAAAGTGGGTATAAAAAGCATAAAGATGTTCTTACTTATTTTATGGAAAGTTAGTGGTTGATGCTTGCAGTTTGGGAGTAGTCTGTTGAAGCTAATGGATCCACACAAGACTGGCCTCTCAGTGGCTTATTACTTTCTGAACTATTTTTACTTGGACGAAGTGAGCATAGAAGAACATGCAAACAAGATTTCTCTGTTCATTGCAATTTGTATTCACTTGTCATCTTTGGAGAAAGAGATACAAGGAGCAGAACAGTGGAGAAACAGACCCAGATCATTCTGATTTTCTGTTTTCTCCTGAAACATGTACCAGCAAGAACCTGATTAGAAAGAAAAAAAATCATTCTGCCTAATAGGAGCTAGCAAGGAACATATGGCATGACATGGATTGTACACATTGAGACATCAGTCAACATGGCAAGAAGCTGAAGCAACATCCACAAATTACAACCTTAATTGCTAAAAATAATTAAACAGATTGGCAGACATTTTAAAAATCACACATGGGCATCGAGTAGCCATGGAAAGTGAGGAGGACTTAGTGATGTAAATAGTTATGCCATTTATAATTGTAAATGTCTTCCCTATTATTTTAAGTATCTTTATCCGGGAATTTTAAAAACATTCAAATCATATTATGCCTAAATTTGACTGGGATAAGCTTCTCTGAATGCACAGGGTATTTTTAACTAATTCTTTTCTCTTACTGTACCTCTACACACGATATTTGAATTTTAAATGTTCCAAGTTTTTCAAAAGTATCGTGAACTGTAGATGTCTGTAAACATAAAATGACTGTAATTTATAGAAAAAGAAAAAAAAAAAAAGTTTTCTAAAGTAAGGGTAAAATCCAAAGTTATTTTCTTTGACTCTCAGGAAATGAATCCCCCAGAGTTTCTAATTCCGTTTTTTTCCTAGCCATAGTCTACTGAAAGCTGATTTCTAAAGAAAACTGACAAAGTTCTGTTCAGAATTTCTCCTCATAGCTTTCATCAGAAAAGTGAACACATTTAAGGAAGAAATAATTTAGTGCAATTTTTTTGATTTAACAACCGACTCAGTCATAGATTCTCAGAATTATGGACAATGTTGTGTCCAGTTCCCTTAAAAGACAGCATAACGCTATGTATATGATGAACCTTCAGTAGAGAAACATGGATAATTTATTAAAAAGGTAAAAATACCTGAGTCTCAGCTTTCAGTTGCTGAATTAAATGTGAATGTCATTATAAGTGGAAAAAATAGAGTTGCATGACAACAGCAAAACAGAATGTTTGCCTTTTCATTGCAAAGAAACCCCAACCAAATTAGACTTTTTCATATTCATGACCTCTTTTTCCTCCAACTCTTTATGAATATTCAGTAAACAACTTTTCTTCAAAAGAATATTCATGGTTACCAAAATCGCTGTAAACCAGTGTATGTAAGAGTATTTGCACCAGTATACTAGCATGTTGAAAAGCTCTTTTATTATTTGTACAATAAATGCATTAACCGACTAAGAACATTCAGTTCAATTAGAAACAGAATCTCTTCTCCGCTTGGAAAGCTTAGGCCATCCAACCAGACAGGGCCACAACGCCACACGACTCACAGAAATCGTTCTAAGAAATAAATTACGTAAGCAAAGTAATCAGCTGCGAGCGCACAACATCTTTATACAACCGATCTACTGAGTAATTCAGAACCACTTGGTTTAAAACCCCAGGACCTGCTGGTAGAGGACTTGGACAGAGACAGGGGCTCGGCTCCTTCGCAAACAGTCGTTCTGCCAGCTCTACCGGCAAGCCCGGCGCCACGCACAANGAGGTGGCGTGTCCCCCCCCGCACCGCTCTGGGAGCGAGCACTCGTGGCCCTCACCGCTGGCAAGCGGAATGCTGTCTGCTGCTTCGTAATTAGAGGGTTATGGCCTGAAAAAATCACGACTGTTTTTTTTAATACGAGCTAAGTCAGCGCGCTCTGGTGATTTCTAGATGTTTCCTTCCTAGCCTCGCTTCGATTTTAAAGTATCTCAGTGCTCCCGTGTCACAACTTCAGTCTGAGTGGCAGCAGTCCTGGTCAAGATCCAGTTCTGTGTTGAGGCCCCGGGTGGTGTCCTTACTGCAGAATTTTGCAAACGATTAACTTAATACTCCGTTACCTTTCAAACTGTTAATAGCAGGACACCTAATGTCTACAAAGGATTCTGAAAGAATATTCAGAATTAAATGGAGTCCTTACTATGTGCAAAAGGTTTTGTTGATTTATACTGTCTCTCGTCCCCACAACTATTACAAGATTTTATGGAGTTGTGAAAAAAAACCCAAACATGTAGCTTAAAAGCCTGTACGACCACAGCCATAGTACAATTGCTCAGTATAAATTTTAATACAATTCCTGTGATAAAACCTGCAATCATAAAAACACAAACTGGCTTTCAGGTACCCTGTTATAATCGTGCATTTTAGAAATCAAATCTGCGAAATGCAGCACTTTATTTTAGTGTGTTCATGAGAAATATTGCTTTTCACTTATATTCAATTATTTCCCTCATTAATATGGTTGCCAGGAAAAAAATATTGCTTAAAAGCAATAATGAAAGAGACTTCAATTTTCACATTCATGTGGCTAATATAGAGGAGGTCTATTATTTTTGTTTTGTTTTTAATTTGAAATTTTCTTAAATTTAAAAGAATGATCCGAGGTGGGGATGAATTAGGAAGTAACAGAACTACGAAGACAACAGATGACCAAAAAAAAAACAAACAAAAAAACTCAGTATAAAAGATGTGCTGCTGGGAGATGAGAAATGAAAGCATGTCACAGTCTGGTATGTTTTTTTTACCAGGAGAGACAATTAGGTATTTCTGGTGAAAATACTTCCACTAGCATACAACAGGAAGAAGCTACACTTAAGAAAGAGCGAGAACACAGTTAGGATTCGGGAATTAGATCCTATGTTACCTTGCAACCCTGAAATGCAATGCTGCTAGTATAAGACCACAAGCTTTTGCCTCGGGCTTGCCCTGCCTGAACTCTTTCTGACTTGCCTGTATCTTGTTTTATCCTACAGTGATTTTTTAGCAGACCATGAGGCTATGGCTATTTTTTTTTCCTTTTGTTTATCTTCCTATGGCACAGACATTGCTTCATACAGAAAACAGTAACCAGCAGTTACTCCCTTCATGCAGACACACCCTGCTTAAGATACGAACCTGAGGACCCAGAGAAGGAGGGGAAGGATGAGCGTAACACCTGGAAAAGGGCTAAAACTGAGAAGTATGTGTATTAGAATTTAAACTGTATTATTACTATTAACAAGACTTCCTCTGTGTAGAATTTTTTTTTTTCCCCTGTAATAATGCTAGGGAGGTACTAGCTTGACTGCATTGCAACAAGTACAAGAAGCAAAGTCCAGGGAGGCAAGGCACACAGAATTCTTATAAGCAATTTAAGTGCAGGCATGAGGAGAAAGAAGGTGTGTAGAATAGAAAGGAACAGTGGAAATTCTCTGTTTAAAATAAAAACTCAGCAATATGCTAGTGGTAAAGAAAGAACTGTGTGAGGGAAATACTTAAGAAATTATCTTGAAAGTTACTAAAATATTGCGGTGATTGAAATGTTTGCATTGTTATGGTTTTAGGAGGTTTAAAACATTTCTGTTTAACAGAAGACCTAAATACCTCCACTGAGCTGTAACTACTGCTTGTCATGAGAAAAGACAAGGAATTCTGAAATGGTTAGTGAAAATGGGTCTCTTAGTCATGTCCTCAAGGGGCAGAAGTGAAGTAGATACTGTCTCCTAGAGCTCCCTGTAGCTGAGGAGAATGCAATCTCTGGTTCTTACTTTGCCTGTTAATAACTTGGGAAATTGCATATCACAAGTATCTGTCACACTACTCACTAGGTCTGAGGCATTTGGTCAAAGATATGGCTGTGATTCTCATTTTCCACTGATAGATCTTGGATAAAACTGCATCTGAAGCATCTAAGGCAACAGGGAAGTGAGATGAAAACAGATATTCTATTTCAACAAAGGTGTGCTACCAAAATACAAATCTGTTAGTTAATACTATGCTTGGATTTGCATCTGCCAGGATTAATTGGAGGCTATCCTAATGAAGCAAAAATGGCCAAAGCACAAGATCAGGCATTGTCCTATGAACATTCATACTGCATGGCCAGTGCTTGATGTGACTTTAACCAGAGCTGGATCATGCTATCACCTCCTGGGCATAGCTGTAAGAACAACATGGGTGTCAAGGGGAAACCTGTCACCAGCTAGGGAATTTTACGTCAATCAAATTGATGGTCACTCTTTTAGGTACTGTGAAAAAGAAGAGCACAAACAACTAAAAAGGCACATAAGCACCTATCCTACTTCCTCCACAATCTCACCTTTCTGTATTTTCTCCACTGGTTACATCCGGTCCTCCAAATTTTCTCTGGGGAGGGGACAGGTAGCAGGAAGGTTGAGGTGATATATGCATTAACAGTTTTCTTCTGCTCTGAGCAGAATGTTCTTCTGCCACCCTATGGCCAAGTCTCCCACATTGTGCTAATTTCCCTGTTCTTCATGGTTTCCTCTATTCCTAGTATCTCTGTCCTGGCATGGGTCATCCACAACTACAGTGCTGGGAGCTTGCATACACCATGGCCTGATGTGAATCCCTGTCTGCTGCTGGCTTTCATACATACACCTAAGCAGGGCCATGAGCTGCTGCATCTTGATGGCAGATTGGTGGCTGGTGGGTTTTCTCACAGACGTTTCTGTTGGTCCCAGTTTTGAAGGAAGAGTATTCAGAAAAATTGATGAAAACTCCCATGCCACTTTTCCTCAGGGACTGGCCAAGGCAGACACTGAATTTTAGAGTTTACTGGCACAGAGATAGTCACGATGACTGGTTAATATATTCTTAATGCTTTGACTGGTAAACCCTAAAAATCACACTCAAATTTTTGACTGAAAAGTCTTATGTAATGGGTTTTAAAAATGAGGATTTTCCCACTTCTTGGCATGCCTGAGGAGTTAGGTCACTGCTATAAAAAATAAATTAATTCTATACACATATAAATATGCATATTACATAAGGAGTATCCAGTGTCCTGAAAACATTCATTAAGTTTTGAGACAGATGGGCACTGACCAAGAAAACAACCATCCCAAGCAGTTGTCTGACACCCAACCTACACCCTCCTGTTTCCTTCTTGCATTTGACACATATATGAAATAGACTGCTTAGGTGGTATGTACTGCTCTGTCACATGCAGCTTAATGCTCATTCATTAACACTACCTCATAGCCCGGAATAAAGTTTAAATAGATCTTTGTTTATTTTTCAGTGTTTCCTTTATAACTCATTCTGAGTTTTATTTAAGCAAAAAGTGATGTGAGGCCAAATAGAACAGGTTCTAATCAAACTGCATAAGGTTATACCCATAGGGTGATGTCCAGCTTCATAACGATGAGTTGTATTTATTTTTCCCCAATTTAAAAAACAAAAGGTCTAGTTTTCAGTCTTAACAAACAAAATAGCCAAATATTTCAGTAAACTGTTCAGAACTACAAATTACAAAACATAAATCTTCTCCAAGCCATATTGTTGATAGTACTTAAGAATGCATCACTATGCACAATACTACATTCACTCAGTCTTCTGCAATGCAGAGTACTAAGTCTTGACCTTCGTGTCCTAGACAATTTCAGTGGTTTTGATTTGTATTCACCTAATATTTTTATTTTTTTTACTTCTGTACCATCCTGTTAAGCTTCTTCCAAAGATTATTTTTAAACACGTAGTAAATAATTATTTCATTATAAAGATATTTTTTAAGTCTTCAGCTAAAACTACATCATGCTTTATGACTTCTGTTCCTTTTACAATTGATTTTATAAAATACATTCAACAAAACAGATCAAAAGAAAATAAATACTTCTTGCAGATTTAATGCGATGCCAGCAATTAAGTTGAGAATTTTGGTATACTAAGAAATGACTCTGCATTCCCAGAGTCTTGGTGCATGCAGAATGACTCATTTGAGTATGTTTTTTCTCACCTTATAATTATTCAAGAGACCTGACAGTCATTGTGGGATTTACATTAGTTTTTAAATAGAAATTCTAAGTCAGACATACATCTATTTGTTGCCAGTGCATTTTATGAAATTGTATTAGTTTCTTTTATTCTTGAGGTGCATACTCCAAAAATATCTATCGTGTGAAAAACAGAAGTCACATATCTACTTAGAAAAATACAGATCATAGGTATAAAAAGCACCTGAAAAACTCATTCCTCTGTCTATACTAGTGACCTAGGTAATTCCTGACAGGTATTTGTCTAATTTTTTCTTAAAAACATCCAGCACAGAAAGTCTACATCACTGCACTCCACTCAAACACCCAATCAATCGTTCTTTTAAGAATGTTTTTCCCAATGTCACATGATGCCCTTGAAGCCTGTTATTTAAGAGCAGTATTTCCCCTTTCTCATCCTAGCATCCATTTACCTATTCAGAGATTGCTATGATACCTTCTCCACATATTTTTTTTGAGGCTTAACAACCCTCAAATGCCTTCCTCAGAGGCTGTATTTTCTAAACCTCTTGCCTGTTTCATTGCTTTTCTCTGGACTCTGTGTAATTGCTTTACGTCTTTCTTAAAGCTTGATGGAGTGCTTGAGCTGCAGTCTTACCTGCATTAAGCAGAATGGAAGGTTTACTCCTACAGGTTATATTCCTGTTGACTTATCCCAGTAGGATATTTGCGTTGTTTGCAGTAGCTTAATAACATTGACTCATGCAGAATTTGTCATCCACTCCAAATCTGAGATCTTTTTCTTTAGAACTTCTATGCACTTAGTTGTTTCCTGCCTTTCACTAAATAGATGATGAGTCCTGCCTACATGCAGAATTTCACATTCCTCTGCTGAACTGTATCAACTTCATACATACAATTTATTCACAAGAAGTATATACTAGTGATTTAGGTGTCTGTAGACACTCATTGTGGAGCAACATAGAAAATATAAAAGATGTTAACATGAAAGCACAGCTTTCAATTTAATTGCTTATGCNCATTTAAAAATAAAAAATAAAAAATAAAAAATAATAAAAAAAAAAAAAACAAAAACAAACCCTGAAAATCAGTGAATATATCTGTAACAGAACACCATTAAGGTTAGAAGACTCAGTGTTGACCTTGACCCTGGAAAAACCACTCCTTATAGCACTGAGTCAATTCATTTTCCATATGCACTCAGTCCTTGGTCAGCCTGCCAAGATTGCCTACAGCAAAGATTTTAGATTATGGACAGTAGTTCTGTAAGGACCATGTTAATGAACAAACCTATAAATTTAGGGCTAGTCTACACAGAAACCTTGTACCATTTTGACCGTACTGTTGCAGTTGAACTGTTAAGTGGATTCACTTCTGTATTTTTACCATTAATGGAACCAAAAGGCAAGGGAGAAGAGACACTCAGTTTAATCCCACACTACATCCTAGTATGTTTTTCATGGTCAATGCAGTTTAAGGAGTTTCTATTCCTCTGCCTCTGGGCATTTTCTCAGCCCTGCTCTGGACTATAGTTCCTGACCTTCCTTTAACCTTATATAACTTTTTCTGGGACTTCATTGCAAAGTTCATCAGTAGTCAAATTAAGTTAAAAGTGCCGGGTTTTGGAGTGTTCCACTCTGTTTGCAGCACAGCCATGCAAGAGTTGCAAAGACAGAACTGTAAGGGGGTGAGCTGGGATGCTGGGTGAGAAAATATGGCTAAAAGAGGTAAGTTGTGATAACCTCCTTAAACATATCATACTGCTGCCTGACTCTCTAATCCACCTGTTAAACCACATGAGGGTTTGGGGGCGATGAAAATCAGAATCAAAGTTTTGCTTCAATGAACAGTTATTTGTGCAAGAAGAAACAGCAGTAAAAATGACAGGCTGAAAAAAAAGACAACCCCCACAGAACCGAATAGCCTAGCTGTCTGGTGGCTGCAAAGCTGTTTGAAGTCAGGCCAGAGAAGCATTTGAAAACTAACATCTTTTATCACTGGGTACAACAGGTAGGAACTATCTCTTTCTCAGGAAAGGCCTGACCTGGCTTTCACACATAATCTAAAAGCCCTGAGCAGAGACATATGCCTTACTCTCACCTTCAATGAGCAAAGTTTATGCCTACTTTCCTTCACAGTGTTTTCTATAGAGTGGTTTAATCAGGTCCTTACTCAGAACCATGTGAGTTTTGTGTCAGGCCCATTGTCAGTATGTGGCTTTACTGCAGAGCCTGACAGTGCTGTGTGAAGATAACAAAGTCCACTTTAAATGATCTAGCTTCCTACTGTAGAGAGCCTATATTCTCAAGGTACATTAGTCTGCACAACATGCAGTACAGCGGACCATTTTAGTACCCAAGCTAGGTATTTCTACAGTGGAAATCTCTGCAGTATACAAACATAATAAAGACATACCTTTCCCTCAGGTGCCTCTCTCCTGTATGGCATTGTACAGGGACTCTGGACATCTAATTCAGTTCTACTGATTTGATTTTGTTAGCCAGTGGGACACCTAAGAAACTGAAAATTACCCCAAATTTCTTGCACAACTAAACATTCTCTTTATATAACACAGGGTATTTAAGAATGTAAGTCTTATGCTTTTCAATACAATTTAGCATCCTAAAACTGTGATTCTCAAAGAGTAAATTTCTATTGAACACAGTGAGAGACTAATATTCTCATAGAGCTATACCTTTGAGATCTGGGTTTTATAGATGACATTATAAAAAGGGCATAGGCATCTAAAGTGGGACGTAACGAGGATTTAGTAACTGAAATACAAAACACAGATGCTTGAAATACCTACTTTGTTGCTGTCTACTCATGTCTGAAGTCTGCAGAGCTCTAAGTTACCAAAATTAAAGCTCTCATGGTAACCAAAGTTCTACTTTGGGATTTGCTAATGAGTGAAGAACTGATCTTAGACTAAACCCTACCAGGCTTCACAAACTAGATTGTTTTTTTTTCTAGTCTTCGCAGAAAGGACTCAATCTGCCAAACCCTACTAAAGTAGAACTGTTGTACTCTGTTCTTCTAATGAAGTTGAGTATGAGAGGTGGGACTTGAAGAGTTAAAACATTCAATCACAATAGAGTTTACAAAAGCTTTAGTTTCTATACTTGCCAGAAGAACTTTGAACTCTTATCAAACAATAAACAGTACAATAGTCATTACATATCTGAGTATTCTGAGGATGAGCTCCACAGATTCCTATACTGAAATAATCCTCAATTTGCTAAGGCAAAGGGATCTGTTTAGAGCAATTTGGATAGTACTGAAGGTAATAATTAAAAATAGGTTGAAAGTTATAAAAAAGGTACACTTCTTGCCCTCATTTTCCTTCAACTTCAGTTGTGCTTACCTAGGTCCCAGTGAGGATAACAGAAGCACAGAGTGTTCTGCAACAGCATGAAAGGAGCTAAAGGAGCAGGTGAGAGGGCACCTTCCCCATCACTGAGTGAGGGCTGGCTCAGGAAAGTAATGAGAAACACCCATTTTACTAAAATGTTCAAGCATGTGATTACTTCCCATGAAAGAGGCCAGGATAAAAATATATGCCTGAAATTAAGTACATTATTTAAGTATGCTTTTGAATAGGTCATGTTACCACCTGAAATTATTTGATAACTGTGTCAGTAAAAACCACATTTAAACTGCCACTCTCCTAAAAGGTTCAGTGTTTCAACAGGCAAAGGTAATTATTTTCTCTTGCATGATTATCTTTCAAGGGCATGGCTGAGATGCTGTATTATTGTAGTTTATCATGATCTGCATTGCTGTGCAGTCTGTTGCAGGGATAAATAAAATGCAAGTCTTGCATTTCCAGTGGTGTCCGTCTCACAGCTTGATTTGATGCTAAACACTCTTGAAAAAAAACAAGTCTTCAAATACTAAGGAATTAGGGTTTTTAATTCATTGACATTAGTCACTACTGTATGAATGAAAAATAAAAATAACCCCCCCACAACTTCTAAACAAATCTCTGAATATATAATTTTGAAAAGTTAAAAATAGATTGTTTGGCTCATTACTTCAAATTATAATATACTACTGCTGCAAATACAATAACAAACTGTTAAGCAGTTGTAAGCTGTACAGTGAAATCCAACTTTAATAAAGTAGACAGTTCAATTTCTAAGAAATAATGAGCTCTACTGAAAGCACTGCTGCATACTTCATCTTTTTTTACTTAGCTACACTTAAAAAAAAAAAAAAAAAAAAAAAAAAATATAAAAAATATAGCAAGTTACTTATTGTGCCTGAAGGTTCCCAGAAAACAATAAGGAGCAGTGAGAAACAACAAATCAAGAAAGTGGTAGTGTTATAAATGCAAGAATCCAGACTGCTTCAACTCATGAATTTGAACACTTTTGGTTGCAAGACCTTTTTAATGTCTAAAGTAATTTGCTGAGATAACTTCCTCGTGATGGAAAAATGTCTGATCAGCAAATGGAATACATTGACATTTTAACCTAGATGTACTAATACAATATATTGCTCTTTCATCTTGAAACAAGAGTAAGAACTATCTAATTAAATGTGGATTACCTATATAAAGTGGATATCTATAAATGAGCTAGACGACTAAACTCATCCTATAATCAATGAAGAGAAACAGGCATTTTTAGGGCCTGATTCATCTTGTGATTCATTTTGTGTTGAGAAATTCAAACCACACATCATCAAAAAAACCTGCTGGATGCCTTAAGTGTAAATCTAAATTCTAGCACATAGGCAACTGACATATGTTATAAATTATTATGTTTACATAGATGTGCATGTCAGTGTTTTACTTAAAGCATATTAGACTGTAATAACATTTACACTATACATAGGTTCTTGTACTGTTACTATAATACTGTAAAAAAAAGATATGGTAAAGCCATTAAAATGGAAGAAACACATTTTCTAAACTATAAGCTATTTATTAAGAAGAGAAAGACCAATTTCTGTAGTCATTGAGAAACTTTTTTTTTTTCACTTGGAAGTCTTTTGTGAATCTTCTGCAATTTACAGATGATTATAAACCATATATTTTTCAAATAAACTATTAGAATAATAATAATACAATAAATAAAACAAACAGCCAAACAAGACACTAGTTTATCTTTACCTAAACTAAACTGAATCTGCTGCACTTTAATTACCGTTTTGTCCAAAATTAATTTTATAAGCTTTGCAATTATACAGTGCTCTAAGGCACTTGAAGAAAATCACTTCATGGCGCTATATACTATTTTATCATTTTAAAAAATCCCTAGGAATTTTCTTACAATTTGCCATGGCACAGTGATAATGCTGCAATTTTAATTACTATACTAACAGAATTGCAAGAATTTTCCAGAGAAGCTTCATGTCACTCTCTTATTTCCATGTTGAGTTTTCTGGATTACCCAAATTAGATCCTAAAAGCCCTTCAGTGGTGCCTCTAACACCCACCCTCACTGACCTTGTCGATTGCCCCAGTGTGCTGGATGAGCAGAGCCATTAGCAGTCAAAGTTGGAGGAAAAGCGTTAGATACAGAGTGAGTATTGTGAGGACTGTGTTATTTATCTAGAAAGTCAGTTGTCCTCTACTTACATCAAAAGAGTCAGATGATGTTCTAAATAAACATTTCTGTTTCTTTCTGTGTTTGTTTTTGCTACATGACCCTTAACAGAAAGCCCATCCTCTGAAATACTGTTATCTTTCATATTGCTAAGTAGAAATATTGCCCGTGTTCTTAAAAGAGGGTGTGACAATAAAAACCTTCAGTAGCATTTTGTATTGAAAAGGCAGTCTGTGTAAAAATAAGATTTCAAGGGCTAAACTTAAAAACACATAGAACATTCTTGCAGATCAAAATGCTTAATAAATCATGATTGAAATGCACATTTCCAGTCATAAACCAGTATCTTCTTCATAAATGCATGCAGTAGAGAAAAACTGCCCCATGCTCATTGCTGCTGCACTGTTCACAGGGCAACAGACAACACACAATAAACCAATTACAGACTAGCCTAGCCAAAACATAGAGCTAGCAGAAGCAACTCACTCATGAATAAGAAGTGTCTTCATGCAAATTGGAGACCTACCACAAAATATTAGTGACAGTCTAGTGAGTATGTCCTAGGTTCTGTGAAGCAACATGCAAATATATGGAAATATGGATTCCTTCATCATTAAATTTTGTTAATGCACCACAAATTTTAAGCCTGATGAGTTTGTTCATTCTTTCCCCCACAGGACTTGAACAGTGTGAGTAAAAACCCCAGCAAGGTCATCATTTGATATTCCAGTCACACTGGGGACATGGCTTCCCATTCCTGGCATTTCAGCCTGTTGCGTCTAAAGAAGTAACTTATTATTCTGCACTAAAAGCCAACATTTTACATTTGAGACAGAATTCCAACAATATTAATGTCAGATGAGGAAAGCAATAATTCCTTTTCCATGTAAATTTGTTACTTAGTTTTTTACACCTTTTATTATTTCTCTGTGCAATGCTGCAGGCAAGAGAGCGCTTAAAAAAAAAAAAAAAGAAGAGGGAAGATTTTCTATTGGAATATGCACAGACAGCATTATGGGCAGAGCAGAGTACTTTAACAAGATGTCACAGTTCCTTTTTTTGGCATTGACCCTAGCACAAGTGGATTATATCTACATTTCAAATTTTATTAAAAGAAAAAATCCGTGGCACTCAGTTATGAGTAAGGCTTAAATATATTTATTTAAGTCCATTGAAATGTAATTCCTGATAGCTATTTTGGGATTCTTTCACCAGCCATATGACTAATTAAATTATTTCTCTCATAAAACATTATCCTACACCACATCAAAACTTGAGAAACAATGGACATAGAAAATATATGAATATACGAAAATGAATACTGATTTCATCACACAACTTCAAATGTATGCCTTTCCTCCTATGTAATCCAGATATCATTTTCATCTTTTTACTAAATATCTTTGTAAGCTTTTTTTTAAGTTTTCTTTTGTTCTTTGCTTAAATGAAGGACCACAATAATGAAAAAAATTAATTGATTATTTTAGCTCTCATATAAGTATGGCTGCTGTGCATGTTGCACAAAAAAGACACCAATGTTTTTTTAAAAACATCAGTTAAAAGGTTTTTGATGTTGGTTTATCATTTCAGCTATTTCTGAAATACTTTGTACATCAGGAGGAAAAGTGTAAGTAGTGGGTCCATTATAAAAATATCAACAAAATTATTAATTTAGGAATTCAGCAAATGTAGCAATACCTTCTTGAGCTGGACACATAAGGCTATTCGAAAAGTGCTCCCCTAGAAGATAATGTTATTGAAACAGAGGATTTCTAGACAGGTTATTCATTTTTTTAAAAGTTCAAACCAACCCAAACACAGAAACAACCCCAACAACAAAAGAACAAAAAAACCCCCACCAAACTAAAAAGGTCTATGGTTATTTTTATAATTTATTCTATTAAATTTCATGCAACTCAGGGGAAACAATGGAAAGATACGAGACCTCACTGAAGGTAAGATCCCTATCTGAAGAAGAATTGTCTATGTAATCTAAATAAAAATTATACACAAACTGCTTTTATCTAGGTTCTCTCATTACGTGTTATGAACTAAAGCAACTTCTGTGCTAGGATATGCAGTAAAACAACTTTGTTCATATTTTTATCTGTAGGTTCATATTTAAGAAAACACCAATAGGCCAGATTTGTATATCATTTGTGAAATGAGTGTGTTATGTGAAATGAAGCCAAGTTATAAGAAAACAAAGGCCTTTTATTACAATTTTATCTGTACTTTACACAGAAATAGGAGTATTATTCACAATGTCTTGACTACATTCTAATGTGGCAACAACTGCAAATCTAAATTGGTCCTGTAACTTGAATAATGCAATTTTTATTTCTCTGAAGGAATTTTTCAGCTGTTGGAGATGGGCACGGGAGAGTTCTTGCTTACATTTCAGCATTAGCTAATTAATCAGATCTCTAAACATTCCTGTGAAGTTACTATGCCAATCTTTATTTAAAGAAACTGAAGCAGTGTATTAACACATTTGAAGCTGTAGAATATTTTAATAGCAATACAGCACTAATATCATTAAAATCTGAACTTTTAGTTTCTTAAATGATGCAAAAGCTGCTGGTTCTAACTCTTGTAGAAGGGATATTGCTACAGAGTTAGAAGTTCATTCTCAACCGTATGCACCTGAGAGCTGATATTTTAACAGTTCAGCAGAAGAAGAAAACAATCCTTATTACTTCCCAAACTACAGAAAACTCTTACGTTCAAGCACTGATTATTATCCTGGCTAGCTCATGGGCAGCTCATCCTCTCATGCAGTAGACAAAATCATACTTTACTCTCTCATTTAATTTCATTTGGATCTGGGTAGTGCAGTAGTGGTTAATAGAAACTATCTTTCCTTTGAGCTGTGTGTCAGGTTTTAGATGAGTAGTACAGTATTTCTTTTTTAATTTATGGCTTCTGTGCTATATACTAGTCATAGGATTTCAGTTTAAGAGTAACTGATCATGAAGGTATGTTGCAAGCCACAAACTTTGGCAAGTCTCCTTTCCAACTGATCTTATGTGAGACACTATTAATTGTAGATGTGTACTTCCCAGTTCTCAGATTGGTATTGACTTCATTAGCCATGTTCCCAACTAAATGATGGGGCATGTCATCAGTATGCATCAATGCTACTGCTCTCCCAGATTCTCCCAGAAAGGAGGAAAGCAAACAAAATGTGGAAGAAAATTACAAGTATTCCATGATCTGAACAATCAGGAGTTCAGGACTCTGGGCATCGTAAAACATGTCTTCTGTGAAATCTGCACATACCCACAAATGCTATCAGGGAGATAAATATGCTACTTAAAATCATTCCAGTGACTGTAGTCTAGAAAAAAAATGAAACCATTTCATTTCTAAGTGTCATGAAACGTGACACCACTTAGTATTGTAGTTCTTGATCAAATAAAAAAAGTCTTATTCTTTTTAAAAACCAAAAATAGTAATTTTTTTATATCATATATACCTCTGGCAAGCTTCCAAGGCTTGGGTGTTCCAAACTGAAATGTATGTTCCTGTGGTAACTGAACCTTTCAAGATCAGGTACATTACAGAGTTCCTTCCCTAGCAGCATTATCAACAGGTTCTTATTTTAATTTTGCATATGACCACATTTGAGCGTTTTTTAAGCTAGAGCTTCTGGACTCTTGTGCCTCTTTTAGAGTCTTAGTTACCATCAAAAGACTTAAGTTTCTAGTCCTCACTGATAACAGAGGAAAGCCTGAAAATTAGATATATGCTTTAAATATTAGAACCCATAGACAGAATACCACCAGTATTATTTTAAGAAGTAACCAAAACAAAATGCACAACATACAAACCAATTTAATGACACTTCATGCCCAGCAAATGATTTGAAAGCCAGGGGGGTAACAGCAGTCCTGAACTCTGTTCTATCCAGACTCCCCCATATGACTTATAAGAGATTTTCAGTCTAGCAAACACCACTATTTTTTCTCAAATGCTTCAGAAGAACTTCACTACAAGAATGCCTTCCCAATATTTGTCTTGGGAAACACAAGAAAAGAGAAAATTAGACTGTAAAATATTTTATGCTGATGATTTCTCCCTTTCCCAGTCATGTAATTCAAGCCTTGGTTTCTTCTATTCCCAGTGAAGGACACATCTCATGCAGGTGCATGTTTTCTTTTAAATCAGGATACTCTGGATTTTAGTTTATAAAGGCTTAAAATAAGTGTTTAAAAGTTCTTATAGGCTGATTGTTAGCAAATCACAGGTGGCTATACTGCATAGTACACATGTAGGTATCAGTACACTTATCTAGGGCAGTGATGAGGCTATATGAATTAATTACACAGAAAAGATGGCCGTGGTTATTCACTGCAGTGAGACTATACATTATTAATAAGGCTGATATGTAGATGACTCAGTCAGTACAAAGCTTATATGAACTCTTTGCCAAAAACTTGATGCAAATCAACATCTGCCTTAGTCATGGGAGGAGAAACTGTTCCATCTGGCTGAAAGCAAACCATCAGATTTAAAAAAAAAAAATGAAAAAAACCAGAAAGGAACGTGTAATTCCAAGCTGTCCTGTAAGGCACTCAGCCCTGAGAAGTAAAAAAGTCCTTTAGGCTTTAACCATTCAAAGTGAAAGACTGCTACTAAAATAAATAAATAAATAGATAGATACAGTATTACATTGTGGCCTGCTAGAAATGCTGTTGAAACTACTCCAGTTGAAAAACTCAGCAGTGCTTCTAAGGATATGTTTATTATGATGGCTAGTCTTCTGAACCCTTAGTTAAAAACCATTACAGTTGATGCAAGACTGTGGAAAAAAAAAAAGGCAATTACAAGGCACCCCTGCTGGAAGGAGTTAATTTATTTAAAGGATACATTGATTTCCATTCTCTCTTTCTTTTCCTCAAGAACCAGATATTTGTCAGATCCAAACACCCAAATAGCCCATTTTTTCACAACAGGTCTCCTTTTCACCTCACTTCTACTTAACTCACACAAATGTTTTGTCACCTCCTGAGTTTGATTATGGTTCTGAGGGGACATTTACCTTTCATCAATAATGTTAGGCAGAAATCCATAGTATTTTCTTCTCAGATTCCCCACAGGTTTCAATGATGCCCTTCTCCTTTACTGGAGAGACAAATCAGAGACCTGGGCTCTGATGTACTGAGTAGACTAGTAAATGTCTGGACAGTTGCTGTTCATCTGTATTGCTCTGCAACACAGACAAGATATGTCTTGCATTTCTAGATGGAAAGTGACTCATTTAACTTAATCTTGATTGTTTTGAAGAGAAAAGTGAATCATGAAGAGATTTGTTTTTACCCTGTTAACACACTGAACTCTGATGTGTCTCCTATATATGAAATGCTTACTTTTCATTTTAAAAAGCAGCACTAAGTTGAAGGAACGTATTATGATAATTTTGTCAACAAGCATGTACTGCATTATTTATGGTAATTTTTATTCTAAACTCCTGTTGTCTGCTGTGGCTTGAGGAAGGTTTGCTTTTATGTCTTCAAAGATATATGACCTTGATACAAACTTAAAAAATTATCTTTTGGAAGACACCAGATATTCCAGAAGCAAAACTCAATTTAGAAAAGAATTCAGGATTATGTAGAATTATGTAATAAATTATAATTACGTAATTTCTTTTGAAACATCTCTCTTCTATTAGTTTCTTTCTCTAAACAACCTAAACAATGTCAAGAATGTAGATAGTGATGAAAAGGATGATGTCAAACAGAGAGTGGCTTTGCCAACAGTATTACAGTATTACTTTCAGATATGGTGCAAATTATTTTCAAGAGAAATTATCTATTTCAGATAACAATGGCTACAGTCCTAAATCATTTGCTAAATCAGTCAGTGTTCATGCTCCTGGTGCTGCTAAATCAAATACATTCTTGTGTAATACAGACTGTTTACCTTTAGTGTTGGAGGCCTACAAATATGATCTCTATATATGATTTATATAATTATGTACATAAAATATACATTATAGATGTTATTATATGTTTTAGACATTATATATTATTATAGATAACATATATGCACTTTATATTATATACAATGTAAATGTTATATGCTATATGATATTATGATAAAACAAAGATTTTCTTCCTAAAATAATACAACCTCAGCAAAACTAAATGTCTAAGATCATTAAACATCTTACAAATATGAGTGAGGGCTCATAAATTTTCTGCAGACTCCATTATTACATTAAAAATAGGGGGAGTGAAACACAACATATCCAATTGATAAACTTTCACTTGCACCAAAAAAAAAAAATTATATCATTTTCTACAGCAGTGTCTTAAAGTCTGAGCACAAAGAATCTATATGATAAAACAAAGAATTTAACTCAAAGCTGTGACTGAATGGTCTAGAATGCAGAGCCTCAGCAGACTAACTACATTGATTCCACAGTTGCTGCAGTATTTAAGTATCATTCTAGTATCGTTAATTTATTTTTCTCCACTAGCCCTTCTAGAAGAATACTATCAGCACAACAGAAATGAACAGACCTTGATGAAAAATAGATGACAAATGCCACTTCAAAATGGATGGAGGCAATTTCCTGTACAAGTAAATCCAGACCCAAACACTTCAGCTCTGCTTGTTATTTCAAAAGGACATCTACTGTTTATTAGCTTTAGCAGTCATATATGAATTGAAAACAATCAGTTAAAATTAAAGTAATTTATTCAGGAAATGTATCAAATGTGTTAACCTGAGCAAATTTATCTGCTTCTGCAAAAATCTATGTAGGGAAATACATTTTTTTTTCTTACAGGGAATTCACAGAAAGTTTAATCTGAACATAAACATCTATTTTTATAAGGAGTGCTCTGGACCTTGTATTAATGAACAAAGAAGGTCTGGTTGGGAACATGAAGGTTGGGGGCAGCCTTGGTGGTAGTGATCATGACATGGTAGTTTACTATCATACAAGGAAGAATAAGGCAATAAATAAGATTCCAACCCTGACTTTGGGACAGCTAACTTCATCCTCTTCAAAGATCTATTGCAGGAANCCTACCATTCTATATTTCTATGATTCTACTGTAATCTTTCCAGCACCACAAGTGAAAGGTAGGTTATCACCATACTTTACAATAACTTAACTTCTTGTAACATGATGATTTTTATAGGAACATCTTTAACATTGTCTCAGCTCCAAGGCATTTACATTTCTTTGCCCTAGACCCATGAATAAATAATTTCTGATATGAAAAATTAATTTCAAAAACGATAAAAAAGTCAATCCAAAGTAGAAAGGTTTACCTTCTTAACCCCTTAATTTAACATGCAATCATAACAAGATTAAATATGTCTCAGAGCATGGTGGCTTTCCATCGTAAGGAGGGAAAGAAAAACCGTATAAAATACAGAAAGCGATGGTAACAGGAGTAAATTAAATCTTATGGCTACATTACAAACTGTTTTGTCGTGGTTTAGACCCAGCTGGGAGCTGAGCACTCTGTGGCTGCTCACACACTGCCCCCCACCCCCTGAATTCAAAGGAGAATGGAGCAGAATAAGACAATACCCTGAAGGTTGAGATAAGGAGAATTTGATAAAATGAAGCAAAAGGAGAAGTAAGCAACAGTAATAACAATAACAGTAATGAAATAGTATATAAAGCAAGTGACATAAACCTCACATACCAGACTAGCAATAGTACCAACAGCACCACCCTAGACTGAGAGAGCCTTGTATAGCAGATATGATGTCAGTGTGGTATTGAGTATCTCACTGGCTGGTTCGGTTGAGTATCCTTGCTGTGGTCATCTTACAGCTTCTGGTGAAAATTAACCTATCCCAACCAATTCCAGGACATGCTTTCACATGGATCTTTTTTTCTGTGCATATTCTTTCACAGAATCACCCAAATTCATATGTTTTAATATAACCATTAAAACTTTAGCTTTATGACTTAAGAATTCATATTTTTCTTTGGCAATGTTTTCACCTTACCCATCTAAAGTGCACAGTCCTATATTCTTCTGATTAAACTACACAGCTATCTGATGTCATCAACTCTTCTCTAGCTTTGCTAATGGCTATTTTTGTATAATATATCCTCCCTGTATTCATTTAATTATTTTCAGTAGAAAGAAGTCTAATCAAAGCATCACTTAAATTATTGCAGTACTGAGATGTTCCTAGGATAAGCACATTTACATTTAGTTAATATTTTAAACCACTACATTGTGCTGTCTTTTGACAACGACTTTGAAAAAAAATGGTTCAGCCACTTTCAGAACAGGATTTTAATTTGAATTGATTGCTGCAAACTATAGGTGAAGAGAATAAAAAGACAGTAAGTATTCTGCTGATATTCTGCATAGAGTTTAACTACTGCATACTTATTTTGAACACATGGTATATGCATTATATTAAACAGCCTATAAAATAGAAGTACCCTTTTTCGGTAAGGTTTTAATCTTGAAAGGTCATTGTTTTCAGTGAGTTTGGACTCCCAGTGAAGGCAAATTCAAAGGCCCAATCCTGCAATCACACCTCTGCTTGAACTTAAGCATATCAGCAACCTCACACAACTGTCAAGGATGAAGGATCAGAGGTCCATGTTTTAGTGTTTTCCAAGTTGAGATGCTATTGCAGTGAAGATTTATTTCCCTCCTGTCATTTTAACCATGCATATAACTTATGTGAAGACTATAGTAAGATTACTTCTGTGAATCTCATTACTTTAAAATATTTGAAACATTACTTTAATAAAACAAAGTTAATTATGGGACGTATTTAGCTCACTGTCTCAGCTCAAAGGCATTTACATATACTTCCCCCTTGACTCATGAATGAATAATTTCTGATGTGAAAAAATAATTTCAGAAAAGGAGAAAAAGATCTATCCGAAGTAGAAAGGTTTACCTTCTTAACCTTTTAATTTGACAGTTAATCACAACAAGATGAAAGACATTTCAGAGCATGTCAGCTTTCCATTGTTTATACCCTAACAAGAAGCAGAATCTGGTAATAGTGGCTGGCCTGATGTTCTTCTCCAGGATCTAATCATTCATTACATAGCTGGAAAAAGATGTTTGTTCTTCTATTTCCAGGTTTGAACACTTAAAATCAGAATGTTTTAGCTGACATTCTCTACTGCTGTTTGTTCCACCTCAAAGGAAGGATATTTTGGCTATTAGAACCAAAACTATGAACCTGAATACTTTGGAAACTGTAGGATAGAAAATCCAGGTATCTTTCTCTCTGCCTGTAACCAGGCTTGACCCAAAAGACTAATGGAGAGAGAGAGAGAGGGAATCCTGTCCATATTGTGCATTAAAGAAGAGAACTTCCATGGGACCCTAGTAAAAGAATGATATGGATGTCCTGGAACATGTCCAGAGAAGGGCCACGAGGATGATCAGCGGGCTGAAGCACTGCTCCTGTGAGGACACACTGAGAGAGAGAGTTGGGGTTGTTCAGTCTGGGGAAGAGAAGGCTCCGAGAAGACCTTATTGTAACTTTTCGGTATCTTAAGGGGGCTACAAGAAAGCTGGAGAGGGACATTTTAGGCTGTCAAGCAGTGACAGGACTAGAGGGAATGGCTTAAAACTAGAGTTAGGTCGATTCAGGTTAGACATTAGGAAGAATTTCTTCACCATGAGGGTGGTGAGACACTGCAACAGGTTGCCCACAGAGGTGGTGGAAGCCCCATCCTTGGAGGTTTTTAAGACCAGGCTGGATGGGGCTCTGAGCAACCTGATCTAGTGGGAGGTGTCCCTGCCATTGAAAGGGGAGTTGGAACTAGATGATCTTTAAGGTCCCTTCCAACCCTGACAATTCTATGATTCTACATTAGAAACTTGTTTGGCTCTCACCTTTTGAGAACAAGAATTTTTGGGAACTGCAGAATCCTTCAAAGTATAAACTTTTCTGGGAAAGTAGGAACATGAGAAACTCAGTCTAGCAATGGAAAGCATGAATATGACATTATTTTATAAGTTTCAAGGAAGGAATAGGCAGAAGACAGTAAAAAGATGAGACCTGTGTTCCTAATGTGAATAGATGGAGCAAGAAAGTACTGTCTTCCTCTGCCTCCTAAGAGCTACACACTGAAGAGTCTGTGATGAAAAAGAAGTGTAAAAAGAGGCTTTCAATATCCTCTTCAAAAATAAGGTATAAATAAATCTGTTTGCTGTCATCTCTCAAATTTATAGCAGATCAGCATGAAGTACCTTCTTTAAAATATCATTGTAACCCTTTACTTATGGTTACAAAAGGGACCTCTGATCTACTCTTTGCCTTTGTTTACTGGTACCTCCACATTGGCTCTGCACTTGTACACATTGTCTGCAGTGTTAATCCTTGATGAGGATTTTATTAAAAAATAAATAAATGCTACTTCTTTATTCAACCAAACTGTGTTCAAAACCTGAAAAATGGAAAAAAAAGTAATGTCCATAAGAAGACCAAAGTTGATGTTATCATATGAAAAATAGTGACCTGTACATTTGTGTATCTAGCACTGGCAATACTTACTTCAATGACTGTGCATTATTACCTGCATAAATGGATCACTGTGCACTCTGTTTACATGAACTATCATTCTATGGAAAATCATAAGGCTTATTTAAAAATATACAATATAAATACAATATAGGCATTTACATCTATATATTTATTTGTACATGTATACAAGGTTGCCAAGAAAGTGAAACCGGACATAGAACCCAAAGCAATGTAAAATGGCACTAAACCCCATGTTTTGGCAATTGCATCCACATTATGTCTCAGTCTTGTAATCATTATCTTATGTTTGATGTGAATTATAGCAATCTAGAGAGTTTATTCTTTATCAGTAATATAAAAAAAAGAGTCCTCTAAATCTAACCTCCACTGCAGTCATGGTTGTGCTGAACTGAATCCCAAAGACTAGAATTAGTGTCAGGAATCAAAAGTTTTCCCACTAGGAAAACTTCAGAAGTCAGGATTCTTACCCATAGGATACTGGTGTAAAATAACAGCATTAAGTCAAACTCAGCTTCTCATAGTACTGCTTTTCACATTTTCTATTTGATAGTATCTCCAATCATTTTTATGATGGTTTCACTCAATGTGGTAATACTGCATTACATAAAAGAAAAGAGGACATCTGTAGAGTGGCTGGAGACGCTTTAGTCAAAGATTATGAGTGGTGGTAAAGGAAAAAGATCTGTGCCACAGATGTCTATTCTCACTTTGTTTTGTTTAATTTGTGCCATCTTTCTAACTTTTCCTTAAAACCAAGGTATGCATTATTCTACACAAATTTAAAAATATTTATTATTTTGTTTTTATCTTCCATTTTATTTTTTACAATTTTATTTGCCTTACTCTGTGAGATGTCTGCAAATTTCAGATGTGTCCCTGGTTCATAGATGGAGTTATGCTGATGGGCTGCATGTTATTCACCGTGATAGTCATTGATACAAATGTCCACCAGAGAAATCAACCAGTTCATATTTTAGAAGAATACTCCACATCAGTTTGTATTCCAAAGATGCACATTTTCTATACAAGCATCTCCTTTTAATGTAGTAAGTCAATACCATCATATTTCAGATACAAGAATTGCAGAAAGCATTTTCCATACAGAAGGCTATCGAGACCAAGAAGTACAAAAAATGAGTATCCTACCAGGAAATTATTTATTATCTGGTCTTTGTGGGCAGATATTCAGAGCATAATAAGATGCGGCATCATTAGATTTGCAATGTAGGTGAGTGCTGCACCTAGAAGTAGCTAGCTGTTTTTCAGACAAGATGTGCATTTGGCAGATGCTAAAAGTGGGTTTACCAAGAATGCACCATTTAATATCCCTTAATGGTGAAAGCAGTATAATTCTATTTAGGAATAATTAGACTGACCAGTCAATGAATGGAAACTCTTTATTATATTTGGAAGGAGGAATCTGCAAGAAGAGGTAGAAGAAGGACGAATATGGGATTTTGTATAATAATGGTACAGTGGTCTGTAATCTACACCCTTCTAATCCTTTCAGATATAGATTGGGAGGGGATGGTAAGGGTAATTCAATTTTACTTTTAAATAAATGTAATTTTCTGTCAGTAATTATGTTCATCTGGCAAGCTGAACAGCTAGAAACAGGGAAAACAATAAACAGAAATGACTCGAGCAACATCTTTCAAAAAAGGAAGTTCCGAGAAGCTGAGAAAAGAACATATATGGTTCCCTGGTTGGATTTGGGTTTTGTACAAAATACAAAAGGAAATGAGAACTGAAGTTGCAATTCACCTCTGTGAAGAGTTTTTCTCATTGTGATAAAGTATTTAACATGAGGAGACATGTCTTTGTTTCTACTGGGTCTGTTAAGCACTATCACAGGGATTTCTTGGCTAGAATTTAAAAGATCCCAGGTTCAATTTCCAGTACAGCTTTTCCCTTAGGTGCACACTTTTCCCTTCTTCACTGAAAGTCCAGGTTGATCTGAAGAAGTTTTACGTAAGAAGCTAACAGATGATGGAATAAATCTGGATATCTGTAATGAGTGTGAAATAATTATTTCTCCAGAAAATCTCTTTGATGCCACACCAGGCAACTACCGTGATTTAGTCAAGAAAATGTAGTGTCCATACATTTTGTTAATCACTCTATGAATGCTGTTACATGCATTTATTGCACTTTTCCAGCTCCTTGAAAGTGAATGATAGTTCCTTTTAATATTGTCTCAAATTGCCAGCAAAATCACCTCTAACAACCCAGTCTGGTAATTGTACTGTATTTGCTATTGGAGCTGCAAGAACAAATATGGTACCTGATTCTGCTCACATCCATGGCTTTGGAAATTCAGTAGTAGCAGCAAGCAGATGAAGAAAGAAAGAAAGAATTTATAACATTAATGTAATAACTAAACAGTTACAAATTTACAATACTCAGATGGTTTCCACCTTTTCTAGTACAAATTGCCTGTATTAAGAGAACAGTCAAAGAAAAGCAGAGAAGCATAGTTCTATTCAATTTATCAGTTAAGGTACTCAATTACTCCTTACATGAAAAAAAAGAAAGGTACAGATCCATCAGCTCTCATTACTGTCTTTGTCTGAGCGCACAGAAGAACCTGAACTTTCACTTTTGTATTTCACTTTTTGTGTTTTAACTCTGCCATCCAACTGGGAAAAAGTGTGACTGGCCCATAAACTGGGAGCTAGCAAACTTTAAAAGCTGAGACTTGCCTTGACCTGTATAAAACCAAACTTCAGTGAGGATATAAGTACTAAAGAACTAAGCATGAAGTCTTAGAAGTCAAAGTGATTAACTGCAGTTTTGAAATGTCACACAGTCACACACCTGAACTCACCATGTAGAGAAAAAACATGCATCTTAAAGACCATTAATTGAGTGACTGCATTTTATGACCTGTGCTGACAGAGACAGAGATGGTCTTTATACTGAAGACAACTATGAATTGCAGTGGTTATAACACCAGATTTTAAAGAACTGCTTTTAGAGGAAGTACATTTGAAGTTCATTCATTTGTTTATTAAGTAACTTTTTGCACACATTTTTCCTTTGATGTTTTATTCTTCCAAAGGCAGTGAAGGGCAAGGTCTTTTCTTTATGTGCTAAACTAGGATAAGTCTAGAAATGTCAAAAATAATAACTGTCAGGGAAGACTGCTAACTGATGCTGATTATGGTAATGCAACTGATTCACAAAAAAATTAAGTCTTTTGTTTTAAATAAAAGCATCATCTGCCACTATTCTTTCTGAAGGTCAGTATATAAGTAGGTTTTAAATACATTTATTTCTTCAGTGTGCTTCTTGGTACTTAGTGTACTGCTTATTTCTTGACATTCGGCAAGGTAAATTTTTTCCCAAGTGTTTCTATGTTTTGGACAAAGTATAGCAGAACTTTTGTATTCCAGTCTAACTAAAGAGAGCAAGTGGCACTACTTTAAACAAAATTCTGCCTCAGCTTTCACTTATGGTCAATCTCATTCAGAGATTTTGTCTTTTTTGAAAAGAAGAATACTGTTTCATCAACTACTAGTTAGAATTCATTATGCAATAGAAATATGGACAACAGCATAGACCCTTCTACAACAGCCTAAAATTCTGTGTGGTACTTCCCATAGAAAGCAAAGAGCATCACAAATGGACTCACCACTTTCTACTCTTAAGTAGGAAAAAAAACCAAAACAGTAGGAAAACNTACAAAGCATGAAAATGTAATTTTGGCTGCACCTGAAAATGACTATTTTTTAAAAAATATACAAATACTTTTCTCATATTTTTTTTCTTCATCTTATTTATACAGAAATTGCACCATGAGTCACGCCGTCTATGTCTGAAGGGTAGCGTGGAATGCTTTCTAAAAATATGACTGTTCTTTCTACATGATCACCATTTGATTTTAAACCTATATAAAGTGGGTGGGCGGGGGGGGGGAAAGAGTAGTTTTCCTTATTCTTTCTCCAAATGAACCCTTAAAAGAGGTAAAAAAATAGTGGTACATTCTCTTTGAAAAAAGTGCTCTTTTATTTAATTACCTGCACTGCACCTAATTCTAATACAAATAAATCTTAGTTCATAGATATGAACATCATTGCCATGTCAGTGTGACATAATGACTTAACTTTATCACAATAAAATCTTCTTTTCCCTATGAAAATGCTTATTTTTTCACAGGGAAGCAAAACAAAACAAAACAAAACAGGTGTAGAGATTAACTGCAAATTTTTGCCACCCAAGTACCTCATTCTCCTATTTAGTCCATGAAGATATCTTTTCAGACAGACTGCGTCTCTGTGTGCACAAACAGTGCTATATATTGGAAGCAGGATAACTGTGAGTTATTGCAGGTTCTGACATGCAGCTGGAGAGGCTGACCCATAAAAGGAAAAACAGATTGCTTTGAGCTCAAAAAGAGAATCACTGTGAAGACCAGAAAATTATGAGAAAAAAAAGTATAGTGAAATATTATAGGTAAAAGGAAAAGTGAAGAAAATAGTGTTAAAGCCATAGAAAGAATCCTTCAGCTCCCATACCCTGATGTTAGAAATACATCCTCATTTGAGCTGGGACAGAGTTAATTTTCTTCCAAGTATCTGGTACAGTGCTGTGGTTTTGGTTTAGTATGAGAATAGTGGTGATAATGCACTGATGCTAATTGTTGCAAAGTAGCGCAAGGACTTTTAAGTTAACCATGTTCTGACTCAGAGGGGGTGCACAAGAAGCTGGGAGGGAGAAGCATGGCCAGCACAGCTGTCACAAACTAGCCAAAAGGATCTTCCATACTACAGAACATTATGGTCAGTATATAAACTTAGAGGGAGAGACAATTGCTGTTTGAGAACTGGACATCAGTCAGCAGATGGTGAGCAATTGCATTGTGTATCACTTGTCTTTTCTTAGGTTTTATTTCTCTCCTTTTGTTACCTTCCTTCATTATTTTTAGTAGTAATAATAGTAATTATAGAAATAATCCATTCACTTGCAGATTTTTAGTTAATCAAGATAAAGCAGGGGTAAACTACAATCTAGAATAGAGTTCTTCTTACTTAAAAAGTGTATACAGAAGAGATGGAGTGTCATAGTTAGAGGGGCCGGGACCAGTTTATCGTTATGTGGCTAGAAGCAAANAACAAAATTCTGCCTCAGCTTTCACTTATGGTCAATCTCATTCAGAGATTTTGTCTTTTTTGAAAAGAAGAATACTGTTTCATCAACTACTAGTTAGAATTCATTATGCAATAGAAATATGGACAACAGCATAGACCCTTCTACAACAGCCTAAAATTCTGTGTGGTACTTCCCATAGAAAGCAAAGAGCATCACAAATGGACTCACCACTTTCTACTCTTAAGTAGGAAAAAAAACCAAAACAGTAGGAAAACAAACAATGGTAGGAAAACACAACAATGAAAAAAATTCTTTGACCTTTTGAACTTGCCTTCTGCAACATTAACTCATATATATGAATATAAGCGTTATATATATTGCAGGTGTGCATATATTACACATAAAATAAATAAATAAATATATAGCAGTTATTGAATATTCTAGAGAAACACAAAATGTCAGGATGTATTCAACACACAATATGCTACTGGAAGATGTTAAAAATATAATGCACCTGGCATAAGAATTTATAGTGTAAATCAAGAAAATATATATTATAATTACAATGTTATGCTTTAAAGAATTTTACTGAAAGTTTATTACAAAGCTGAACATGTAATTTTGTTACAAAGCATGAAAATGTAATTTTGGCTGCACCTGAAAATGACTATTTTTTAAAAAATATACAAATACTTTTCTCATATTTTTTTTCTTCATCTTATTTATACAGAAATTGCACCATGAGTCACGCCGTCTATGTCTGAAGGGTAGCGTGGAATGCTTTCTAAAAATATGACTGTTCTTTCTACATGATCACCATTTGATTTTAAACCTATATAAAGTGGGTGGGCGGGGGGGGGGAAAGAGTAGTTTTCCTTATTCTTTCTCCAAATGAACCCTTAAAAGAGGTAAAAAAATAGTGGTACATTCTCTTTGAAAAAAGTGCTCTTTTATTTAATTACCTGCACTGCACCTAATTCTAATACAAATAAATCTTAGTTCATAGATATGAACATCATTGCCATGTCAGTGTGACATAATGACTTAACTTTATCACAATAAAATCTTCTTTTCCCTATGAAAATGCTTATTTTTTCACAGGGAAGCAAAACAAAACAAAACAAAACAGGTGTAGAGATTAACTGCAAATTTTTGCCACCCAAGTACCTCATTCTCCTATTTAGTCCATGAAGATATCTTTTCAGACAGACTGCGTCTCTGTGTGCACAAACAGTGCTATATATTGGAAGCAGGATAACTGTGAGTTATTGCAGGTTCTGACATGCAGCTGGAGAGGCTGACCCATAAAAGGAAAAACAGATTGCTTTGAGCTCAAAAAGAGAATCACTGTGAAGACCAGAAAATTATGAGAAAAAAAAGTATAGTGAAATATTATAGGTAAAAGGAAAAGTGAAGAAAATAGTGTTAAAGCCATAGAAAGAATCCTTCAGCTCCCATACCCTGATGTTAGAAATACATCCTCATTTGAGCTGGGACAGAGTTAATTTTCTTCCAAGTATCTGGTACAGTGCTGTGGTTTTGGTTTAGTATGAGAATAGTGGTGATAATGCACTGATGCTAATTGTTGCAAAGTAGCGCAAGGACTTTTAAGTTAACCATGTTCTGACTCAGAGGGGGTGCACAAGAAGCTGGGAGGGAGAAGCATGGCCAGCACAGCTGTCACAAACTAGCCAAAAGGATCTTCCATACTACAGAACATTATGGTCAGTATATAAACTTAGAGGGAGAGACAATTGCTGTTTGAGAACTGGACATCAGTCAGCAGATGGTGAGCAATTGCATTGTGTATCACTTGTCTTTTCTTAGGTTTTATTTCTCTCCTTTTGTTACCTTCCTTCATTATTTTTAGTAGTAATAATAGTAATTATAGAAATAATCCATTCACTTGCAGATTTTTAGTTAATCAAGATAAAGCAGGGGTAAACTACAATCTAGAATAGAGTTCTTCTTACTTAAAAAGTGTATACAGAAGAGATGGAGTGTCATAGTTAGAGGGGCCGGGACCAGTTTATCGTTATGTGGCTAGAAGCAAACCATTACATGGAGGCAGACCTCAGTGGTGCATGATGAAAAGAGAAGAGACAATGGCCACCAGCAACAAGGGAAGCTCTGGCTGGACAAGAGGAAAAACCCTGTACAATAAGACTAGTGGAGCTGGGCAACAGAGTCTCTAAAATGCTGTGGAGTATCAGATCTTGGAGAATTTAAAAAGTTGGCTGGATAAGACCCTGAACAACCTGATGAAGTTGGCTTGCTTGGAGATAGCAATTGAATATGACAGCATCCAGAGGTTCATTCCAAGCTTTTGCTCACACGGTAAGCTTACATAGTAATCATTCTCCCATCAAGTGCTAGCTACTTTTTGTTTTGGCTCTTACTCATCTTGAATTTATGATCTGGTGAACATACACTCTGAAAAAGAGGAGTTAAAGCAATTTGCTCTAGATGTACCTGAGTGCTCAACCCATCTAATGGTTTTGAAACTCTGTCTTAAGGTTCAGAAATAGCAAGGTAAGAAGAGTTTAGCATCTGTCTAGATTGTATATTCTGTTCAGAAAATAACTGTATTAAGCACAGCTGTTGGTCCTCAGGCACATGGACAAAAGCCTAAGAGGTTTGTTTTTATCTCCACAAATCATTGTATTGATAAAAATAAGCGTATCATTGTATAAGTACTTATCTGCAGCCCAGTATTAATTCTGATAATGACAATACTGCATACTAGCCAGACAAACAGTGCCCTGCTTTTACATTTTCAATCTGTAGCTGGGAAGCATGAACAAAAAGACACTGTAAAAATTATCATTTAGACCGTAATACTGCTTTGTATTGTCAGACCAATGACGTGTACATTTATTTTAAAGAGAACTAGGATAGCATTTCAGATGAGATGTATTGTCTTCTTATGGCATCCGTACCATTAATTAATAAACACCATGTTTTGTAAACAGGACTGAGACAACTGATACTAAAACGAGTAACTTCCATATTATTTCCGCACTGGTTTGGAAGGATAAGAAGTAGTGGAAAAGGAGGGAAATGGTTATTTGCAATTGTCCTTGCTGAAAATTGTGTGTGCTATAGAGTCAATGTCTGCACCAAAACCAACCAGGAATCAAGCTCTATAGCATAGCTGTGCCTGCTTTTAAACTGCTAGCACACATTCTGGCACAGATGTGGCTTGGGTTGACTGGAATTTTCCAGAGAGTCCAAAGCAAGGTTTGAGAGTCACCCTGGGCCGGGGTCCATTACCAGGAGGCAAAATCTTTAAGCTTAAACTGTGCTTTACCAGCCAGCCAGAGTGCTCCTTTGCCTATTTCAGTTACTAGCACACACATAGTCAGGGAAACTAAAGTAGCTGAAAAAAACCTCTTCTTAAACTAGTTAATTTCGTCAACAAATTTAGCAACTATAAAGAAAGACTTAATGGGAAAATATTTCTTATTTTCTACTTAGATTGTACTTTTTATTAGTTATTTTTGAAGTAGAACTTGAAATTTACTGGAATTTCTTGCTGGATCAAAAAATATGGAACTTTTACTTTGCTTTGTTTTGTTGTGTAATGAATGAGAAAATCCTAACAGACATAAAAGTACCATTGTTGTTAAGATACAAATCAAGCAAAGAGTCAAAATGCCCACAGAAAATAGTTATTTCCTAAGTTAGAGGTAAACTTCATTAAGGAGCCTGGGGGTACTGCTATAATGTCAGCTCCATGAGAACCATGAGGGAAACGTTAGTGAAGCAGAAGAAATTTGTAATTTGCTGGTGTTCTAGGCTGAGATAAATAAATAGGTATCAGCTAAAAAATTTAAAAACTCACTTAATGAGCCAAGCACTTCAAATAAAGAGTACGTGAGAGGTTACAGGGAAATATGTACATCCTAGCAATGCTGGAATTCTACTCCAGGATAGCAATTGCATTTATAGATTAGAAACATATTAAAGTAAATTCCTCAGAATTCCTCATTGATTTTGCTGAATGCACCATCAATAAATCTGACCCGTTTTATAGTATATAATACACAATTTATTGGCATCTTGTTTCAGCCTTTCCCACTTCTCCCTCCCAGCTAACATCACTTTTTAAATTCCAGAATCAGATAAGTCATATTTTTGCACCTAAGAAATTGCAACACAGAGAACGTAGTACTCAGAAACTTGAATGTTAAGAATTGCCTTACACCAGATAAGAGGTCCCTGTAAATTGATAGTCTGTAGCTGACAGTAGCCATTATCAGATAAGCCTTTAGAGAAGCGTCTCCAACTTCCTATGAAGAGAAATACTGATGCACTTATATACTGCAGGCAACATCACACTTTCCTTTCTTGTCAACCTCATTTTTAACTTTCTCATCTCCTGCAGCCACAACCAACAGTCTGTGATTTTATACTCTTCTTTAAAGCACCGACCCTTCTCTTAACACTGTAGAAAATAAAATAAAACTCTATTAGCCCTTTACTTGACCCTGTGTCCCCTGACTGCTTCAACCAGTAAGACTTGAATCTTGGTTTTAAAAATAGTGTTTTGGAAGAATGGTTGGTTGATTAAAAACAAAGATTGAGGGAGAATGCTATGGAGAACCTTAACAGTGCAGACTACTGTCTGCATGGCATGGATTTTAGCAATAACAGTGGAAAGCAAGGGGAAATGTGTTTAGGGAAAGAACAGCCACAGAGGACATAGCTGAAAGGGTGGAAACACAGAGAATAAAAAGTAATTAAAAAAATATACAGAAGTGGTAAAAAATATATCATAGGACTTCTAGCATTGTTTTTAAAGACTTTTTTCAAACTGAGGTAATTATTAGAGAGCAAAGGTAGATTTTATATTTCTTGAAAAAGTGGCTTATACATATTACAAATATTTTGTCTACAGTTTCTTCTTTCATTTAACTGTAGAGTGGTATTTTGGTGACATTTTGCTCAGGTCTGATCCTGCTTCCCATGAATTACAGCTGCTTAACTTCACCTAGCACATTGCAGTTTGGCTACTGAAAGATGAGGAAAAAAAACAACTTGTCGAACTCCACCACTGCTTCAATAATAAAAAAAAATCTGTATTTTTCTAAACAATTTCTTTAATGAAACCTCAAACATAATACTTAGAATTTAACTGTGACTTTATTTCAAGGTCCTTAGCATATTCCATTTTTTTTTAGTATATGAAAACTACTAAGTTATTAAAGAAGTGTTTTGGGTTTTTTTTCCTACACAAGTATGTAAGCATATTCCTCATATGAAACAACTGGACAACAGAATTCAGTTCACCACTTCAGTTATGCAACTGTGCAATAGCATTTTAAACTAGAAATAGGCCACAGAGCATCCATCCTGCAATTTGCAACTCATTTCAGGTCTCAAATCTCCTCCAAACATTTTCAAACTATTTTTAGATATTCAGGGTAAAATAATCCAAGGAACATAACAGCCATCTTAGAGAAGGTTAGCAAAAGAAATAACAAACCTTGGCAAGGAAAAAACATGAACTCTGCCCAGAAACCAAAAGGCATGTAATAGTACACATCAGGATGGAAAAAAAAAATCATCAGTGGCCAAGCATACCAGATACCAGAACCATTAAATATAGTGCAAAATACAGTTATCTTTGAAACATCATTCATTGTGAAAATGCAACTGCCAAAAACAGTCTAGCCAATGCAAGGGCTCTATCCTGAATTATTTTGCTATGGTCAGAACTGAGACCACTTCCTGAACTTGAGCTAGTCAAATTTCCTCAGATATCACTGCATCAGACTTGTCACCAGCAATAGTTTTGGAGTTCCTTGCTTCAAGAGGTAACACACAAACTATATAAAACCATAATAAAATGTATAAAAAAAAATAATCAAAACCAACATAAGCTGCAGTCTTATGAATGGTTGCATTTAATTAAAATATGTTAACTGAAAATCAGCCTGTCATTTAATAATTAGTCTGCTAAAATTTACCTTTACTCCACATGACAGAAATCATATAATCACAGAATGGTTGAGTTTGGAAAGGATCCCTGGAGGTCATCTTGTCCAACCCTCCAGATTAATCAGGGTGACCTAGAGCCAGTTGCCCAGGACTGTGTCCAGATGGCTTTTGAATATCTCTGAGAAGAGAGACTCCACAACCTCCCTGGGTAACCTGTGGCAGTGCACAGTCACCTTCACAGCGAAAAAGTGCTTCCTGATACTCAGATGGTACCTCCTGTGGTTTAGTTTGTGCCTTCTGCCTCTGAGAAGAGCCTGTCTTTGTCCTCTTTGTACTCTCCCTTCAGGCACTTATACCCCTGAGCCTTCTTGTTTCTAGACTGCACACACTCAGATCTCTCACCCTTGCCTCACAGGGGAAGTCCCTTAGTTACTTTCATGGCCCCTTACTGCTCCACCTAGAGCAAAGGTGTCCTCTGGAGGCAATGCAGCTGTAAAGGAATGCAGATGTGTAGAAAGATGAGGGTTTCTTGGGCAAAAGAAGGGCTTTTTCTGTATATGTTGAACACTCAGAATACCTTTTGCGCTCTCTCCACTTCCACCTTCTACTCTCACACATATAGAGAAACCTTATATATGTGTTTTCACACATACATGCGTATACATGCATTCAGCTGTGCGCACACTTACCTCTGTCTTGCTCCCAATCTCATTAATATCCCACACAATGCAATGTCACATAGGCAGTGATGCTATGTACTAATGGAAGAATAAATGAGTATTTTATTATGGAAAGCAATTATTCTTTTTAAATGCTGTACATGACATCTAAAAACTAGCTTTGGGGGCATTACAAATGTACTACATTAGCCAGTTTGAGCTGTAGTTGTGGCTTGTGTAGTCAGCACTATAATTTGTAAACGTGACAAATCCATCCTCTGAGAACTCACTGCCACAGGCTACTATGGATAGTTCACACTCAACCTACTTCAGAATATCACTAAACTTTATGACATCTATGAAACGAAAATATTATCAACTCTCTTTTGAGATACACTTTGAACTCTGTGATGTAAGTTATAATAAAGATGCCAAAAGTAAACGACTTTGCTACCTGTTACCACCATTCAGTTCAAGGCAGTTTTGTTACTTTTGAACTGGGGCATGATCAGCTTGGGAATGAAAATACCCTTAAGAAGAATGGAAATATGGTTCTACATTAGTAACAGTTAGTCATAAGCCCCAAAGTTCTCCGTAAGAGATGAAGACAGCAAGTAGGAAATACCTTCAAAAGCTCATGAAAAGACACAATCTTTATCTAGTCTACTCCACTTTTCTGAGCTTCCTTCTTGATGAGCAATTTGCATCAAAACTAGATTTAATGGCTACCTTTTGTAGACAAGCAAGTGAACTAAACAGCCTGGGACCATGGAGATAGTAGGCTTTAAATCACAGGGTCTTTCAGACAAAAAAAGGACAAAGTGTTTCTAAGTGGCTAAAACTGGTTTGAGGCAGATGTACCTCCGTGCAGACCTGTGGAGCCTGGAAAAACCTGCTCTCTTTCCTATCAAAGAAAGCAGCTATCTGTGCACCTCTCAAACAGAGAAGTGAGAACACAGTCTGCTGCCAAACAGCAAAGGAACATAGAGAAGATTCACACTTAGATATGTCAAACATTCAAATTTAAATATAAATGTTGTTTATTTGAGATGCAAATCTTTCTAGTGAAGATACACATAACTGTACATGTAGAGCAATTTATTCCAAGAGAGGCCCTGTGAAGATTAGGTCTGTGCAGTATAGCAACAGAGATAAATAATTTTTAGAAGAGACTGTATTGAAATGAATTAAGTTAATGAACAAGTGTTAAAACACATTTTACAAAATTAAGTGTATGTAAATTAATCATATGGCAGAGACCTTGGGATGTTGTACAACTACTTTCTTTGTACAGCTAAAAATAATCAACCCTAAAGTAGGCATTTATTGCTGGTGTTGGAAGACAATTAGGATATCTGGTGCACAGTGCACATCCCTTGAAACTTGTGGGGCCTGAGAAAAATTACACAAGCTAATAAGGGATTTAAAAAACACAGAGGTGTTTTGAAGTACCTCTTAACTATCTATCCTCTTCTGTGTGCTGTGATCTCTCCAGCCGCAGCTAAGGTGAGACAACGGCAAGTAAGCCTTTCCTTAATATACAGAAATGGATATCTTTCCCACTCCTTTTTAAAAGGTTCTCTCTTCAACCCTTATGAAAAACTTGGCAAATAGGTAGGGTTTTGCAGCATATCCTGAAGGTCAACAGTGCAGAAGAAGAAAAAAAAAACAGGAAAACCTGGCACTAAACCAGCTAAATAAAGAACTGACATCTTGCCACTATTATCTATTTCTACAAGAGGTAAATGAGGTCATGCCTAACTGCATTTATATCAAGCTAAGCAGCCCAAAAGAACAGCTCAAGAAACCCTTTAGGCTTGCCAAGGTCCCGAACGGTCATTATCTTACATAGGACAAATTAAGGGACATTTATTAAGGGACTAGGAGAATCTTTAATTAAGGTGAAGGATAAATCCTGTCTTGCAATCCTTATACTTGTTTGGTTCCAAATTGGTGCATAAGTAAAATGGGAAGATTAAAAGAAGAATAGAAATAGATTCTTCCATAGGAACCTGCATGTCTGTGAAACTTAAGGACATAAAACCATTGAAAACTTCCAAAACAACTATATTGATTTCTTCAACCAAACACTTAGAAAAGAAAAATGTCTTCTATTTAATGTTGTCCTAATTAATTCTGCAAGTATTATTCTTGTGCTCCTGCGGAGTTAATTACAAATCAGTTTAGTATAATTAGATATTAATATCCTCAGCGATATTTTCTAATAACTCTTAACAGTATCATTGTTTGATAGAGATATTTTATCCTGCAAGAACTGATTGCTTCCTGAGCTATTAGACAGCATTGCAGAAATCTGACCATAACACTTAAAATTTTAATGATACAACAGGATTCATGCATGCTGATTTTCAAAGCTACCTGAAGAACTGAGGTTCATATTATTCACATAGAATCATTCCAATCCATTTTTTTTTCCAAAACTCATAGCATAGTATGAATTTCCATTTCAGCATCTACAAATGCACTGCAAAATAAAAACTGCAGGCTGGTGTTATCTAAGGAAAGATTTCTGATCAGTAACTAGAGTCCTTTGGGATGCATGACTGACAGGCAGGTTTGCCCAGTCATTATGACCTTCTCTGGAGGCATACAGCCATATAAGGTAAAGCATGGTCATCATCACTTCAGTGTCCTCTCAAATGCAGAGAGAGATTGAAAGAAATTCCAAGCAGAGATTTGAACAGTGGGAGGAAGATTATGAGAAAATAATCAACGGATGAACAACATGTCTTGTAGCGCAGCAGGTGAATACAACGTCCCTTCTGTCTTTTGGCCACCACTATCCCACATCTCTGTTCAGACTGTGAAATTCTCATCAGTGCATCCTGTACATTGAGTAATTGTGGAGTTTCTGATTCTTCATGTAAGTCACAACTACAAGATCTATTTAGCAAGTGCTGCATCAGCTCTGTATACCACAGATAGGCATCTTCTCAGTGCTGTCCAGTGACAGGACAAAGGGCAATGGGTGCAAGCTGGAACACAGGAGGTTCCATGTAAACGAGGAGAAACTTTTTCACAGTGAGGGTGACAGAGCACAGGAACAGGCTGCCCAGGGAGGTTGTGGAGTCTTGTCCTCTGGAGACATTTGAAACCCACCTAGATGTGTTCCTGTGTGACCTTTTTGACAGAAGTAACTGTAATTAGATAGGATCTTTTCAGTGAGAAGAGTAACAGGGATGAAGTGCCAGCTACTTAAAGGATATGCTGGGAGCTTTGGAAGCAGGTTCTGCAGGAAAAGAGTTGCTATTGGGGTAATAATACTGGTTAACCAGTACCCTTTGAGACTTGAGGATAGAAATAACTACAGGCTTCAGGTGGATATATGGAACTTAATCAATGAAGAAAATCCATATTGCTTTAGCGAAGGATACCACTTACTTAAGGTTAGTGGAAAAGTGGTTTCTGGAAAGATAAGGCAAAAAATGTGACTTATTTAGCCAGGTAGATGTGTGACTCTTATCGCGTCTAAAAGGGACCTCTCTGCAAGAGATCAATATTCTCCATTAGTAAGGTTCAACTCTGTATCTATGTCTTTACCGTGCTGTAGAACAAGATTGATTTGGATAGACAAGTACCCTGAATTAGAAGGTATGGGAAATTCAACTTGTTCCCTTCATTTCCCATTGGTTGTCAAAGACTCAGATACAAAACATCTTTCAGCTATGTAGGATAACTAGTGCCCTTTGCTAACATATTGTGACCAGGGCTTTTAGAACTAGATGTTGTCAAAGGAAAATTAGACTTGTCTGCTTCATCATAAAACCAAAAATGCAGACTCTCAGAGGTATTTTGATTTGAATGGCCATTGGAGATTGAGAAACTCTCAGGTTTTTTCAAGTGCTGTTTTTTAGGGCTCTAAAGCTTTTTTAAATTATTTTGATGTTTGTAAACAGAGTACCATTTCTTTCACATTAGCTATTATAATAGAAAGAGTGTGTGTGCATTCTCAAATGTGTATGGACACAGAAACTGTAAGTACAACAGTTAGTTGACTTGCTGTTCAGAGAGACATTCATAAGAATGTAAACAATCAGTACAATCATCACGGAAGAACACTAAGACAAAATATTTAAGACAAGAAAATATTTGAGTATTCATGAGTAAGTGTAACTCCAAGGAAAGACTCAAACGAACAATTAGAAACCTCCAGCTTTTCAGTTTTATCTTAATCTCCTTAGCTAAAAACACTCAGAATGACAGAATTTAAATGGAAATCTCCTAGAGTCATTTAGGCTTACATTTTACATGACACATTTCTAGTTCATAAACTTTGCATAGAAGGGAAATACTTTTCTCTACTACATAAGTGACTACTATCAAGCCCAACATCTCAAGGCATAGTTTTAGAAATAAATTGTATTACAGATAAAGACTCCAAGTGATGAATTTACTACTTTGTTCAATAAACTGTTACAATGATTAATTACTCGCACTCTAAGAAGGTATGATTTATTACTAATTTCACGTCACCTAACCTTTGTCATCAGACATTAGACTTCATGCTTCATTCTCGAAAATCCATCTATCATGACCAAAATTTCTGCTCATCCTCTGTAATTTTTCACAATATATTTTCATTTGCTATATATTCTTTTTACCATGGTTAAAGATCTTGTAGTAGCTTTCCAGAGTTAAAATAGCCACCATCACCTTCTTTCCCAGAAAGCAATTTAAGTATTTTACATCTCACATTGCCTAGCATTGCTGTGTATTCCTGCAATTTCTTGCTTTACCATCAGTTTCTCAATTAAGTGATGTGGCTCTTTTGAATGCAGGCATTATATGAAGCATTCAGAGGAACACAAAATTAAGTGGCAATTGAGAATATTGTATTTTTTTTCTTTTATACTATATTTTAAGGAAAGCAAAAATTCTTTAAGGTCTATCAAAATTATTTACCATCTAAATTCAAAAATTTTTCTCATTTCTCTTCATTCTTTCTACACTATTTTGTGTATGCTACTGTCTGTGGGATCTTCTGATTTAAATCAGAAAGAGAGCTACAACACACAATATTTCTATATTTTTACAGATGTGTATATAATTTATTCTGTTATATTTAATATCACTAAGTGTGGACTTAAAGTACTGTCAGAGACACAACTTTGAAGGTATTTTATGACATGAAAGTTTAAGCAGGAAATTTGCTCAGGGCATTTTTTCTGCCACTAAGTCCAACATAAATATTAATATCAAACTAGCTATATTTTTAGAATTTAATTTTTAGTTCTGTTTTATCACTACCTTGCAGATAGGCAGTTTTAAACTCTATTATTTTAGCCTGTTAAAATCTCTTGAGCTGTTTATCATTATTTATTTCATGATGCTTTTGTCACAATTTCAGAAAGATTTTCAGAGGTATAAATACAGCATTGTTTTTTTTTCTGGCTTAGCTACAACTATTTGACAGAGTCTCACATAAGTTTATAAAATAACACTTAACCTGTCCCTACTTTAAAAAAGATACTCTGAACAACAAAAAGAAAGGAATTCAATTCAAAATAAAGACTTAAAACCTTTGTAACTTAATAACATAAAAAGTCACAAAATTAAGCATTTTTTTCCATAATGGGTGGAGCGTATTCACACTCCATTATTTTTACATTACCATTTTCAGCTTTAAATTGTCTCTCTGTCAAGGAAGAAACAGAAATATTGTCCAGTTTTTTAGATGCTTTGGATTTTTACAAAGGAAAGGACATCTAAACCATAAACTGTGGATTTAGGGGATTTTACAATACAATTCCACTTTAACATATGGAACTGTGACTGATTTTATTTCAGTGTTCTGCCTGCTGGTAGAGAAGTCACTATATTCAGTGATAGTTGCCTATGACTATACCAAACATGGTAAGGAGGATGCTGGAGCCAAAATTACTTTGCTGCCAGGGACAGTGCCCCAAAATTGACACCTGAGAGTCTCAGGTTGGACATTAGGAGGAAAAAAAAAAAAAAAAAACAAAAGCCACATTAACATCTGTAGAACAGACAGCCCAGAAAGGCTGTGGAACATCCACCTTTGGTGGTTTCAGACTCAGGTAGACAAAACCATAAATGATCTGACCTACTGCAGGGATCCTTCTGCTCTGAGCAGGTGCGTACATGGGATGATCTTTAGAGGTCCCTTCCAACTAGCTTTTGACACAGTTCTATATTGCCCAAATATACTTTTCATGTACTGAGCATGCACCTACAACTCACCTCCCTCTCTTAAGTGGAAGGTATGTGAGGTTGGCAAAGAGCATAGAAAGGAGAATGAGCCTCCTCTCAAAAAGACTTTGTCAAGAAGATAGAAGTAATTCTTCCAATGGCTTAGATGTTGGTATGCAAATGCAAAAAAAAACCATGAGCATGAAATCATATCATATTATACAAATGATTAAGATGATGACTTAAGGGAAATAACAGATTTTTTTTTTTAATGTGTCCTGAATAGGAATAAATAATAGATTAATGGGTAAGAGACAGAAACAAAGGTAGCTCTATGGGTCGTTATGAAAAATGATAACCATATCCACTAAGTATTTAAGTGGTCTACAATCAATATGGAAGGAAATATTTTCGGGGTCTTTATGCACTTCAGCTTAGGCCTGCTTTAAAAAAATTAAAACATTAACAGAATAGATAATGGAAAAGTGAAAATGCTCATTAAGACAGCAGATGACAACAGATGTATAAAGATCACAGATCTACTGAAAGACAGGATTTGAATTCAAAAGCATAGTGAAAAAATAGAGGTATGTTTAAAAAGAATAACACTCAAAAGAGAGAAATGCAAGGTGATCTACAGGGAAAAAAAATCTGTCACTACAGGACAGAGAAAAAATAAAGCTTCTGCTGGATAAAAAACCCAAACGAAACCACAACACACTGTTGTGTAGAATGCATACACCATACTAGGTTGCTTAGACTGGAACGTCTCCTGCACATCATATGAAATCATATGTTAATAGTCTCACAAGATGTATGACCTCAAGTGCAGTAATGTGTCCATTTTTAGGCACTGTAATTCAAAGAAGACATATGTACCAGTTAAAGGATGATAATGAGAATGATCAGAAGAATCTGTCAGCAAAGTCTGGAACAACTGAATTTGTTCAGCTGCAGGAAGAGGAGGATAGGGGAGTACTGCTCAAAGATGTAAAAAATTCTTAGGAAATAGGAGGAAATACTTTTTCTATGTCCATAGCTGATAGAAGAAGGAAACAGTATTGTAATGGGAAATTAAAGAGCAGTAAGGATTCAAACTAAAAACTATAAAAAACTTGATAATGATCGTGGTAGCAAAGCACTGGAATATATTACCCATCAATGCTTAAATGGAGTTGTGGTGGTGATGGCAGTATCTTTAAGGACAGGTTCAGGAAACACCTGTCAAACATGAGAGTCATAGCAGATTCTAGCCTGGAGTACAAAAGTAGACTAAAAGTCTTTGGAGGATCTCATCCAGCCTTAAATTCATGAATATATGAATCAAAATGGTTATTTGTTTATTGTTTTGTTTTAGGGGATTTTTTTTCCTGAGGGATGAAATACTTAAGAATTAAAAGGCTTTTTCCCCCAGAGTTTTATGTTTAAAGTTTGATGGTAGGCTGAAACTGTCAACTGAATTCTTCAGCTGTAAGTAAAAATAACTTCCCAGATGCAAGTACCAGGGCACTTCAGAAATTCAATAGTTATGTATGTAGAGGAAATGAAAAAGCAATATTTTTTATTTTTAAATAAATTAAGTAACATTTTTAGGAACTAAAAATTTGGTATATAGCTAAGACTTTTTCTGTCGGAAACAACAGAAAGGACTGAAATTATCCCTGCGACCCTTCAGTGATCCCTTCCTCCATTCTTCTACTTTTCTCCCAGAAAGACTTACAGTGCTTTTGCAAAAGACTTTCAAACATCTGAACAATTTGAAATGCAGTTGCCAATACCCTTGGTGCTATATGGTGTGAAACGACAATACATGAATGTTGTCAGTGAAGGAAAATATAATGGAAGTTGTGTTACCAAAAAAAACCACGTCAAATGTCAAGAGTCTTGAAATGAATAACTGGAAGGAAGTGAAATCTCCTATGACATGTGTTAATGATGGCCATACATAATGCCCATATTCAAATGCTTCAGGCACACTACTATAAAGGAACTGAACTTTTCACTAAATAATTTATGCTAAAATATGTATTTTCTGACATTAGATTTCACTGCTTGGAAAGAATTGACCTGATTTACATAATATTCTTATGCTGAGGATCTGACTTGAAAAACTACCTATCTTAATATGTTTTTAACAGAACTTCCCATTGCATATGTGATATTAAGTTGCATGTTAGAGTATTCTTCATTAATCATTAACTATGGACATAAGCATTAAAGGATGTAAACCCAGACAAATTACTCTCATTTCAGATAATAAATACTTACATAATTCAAAATTCTTTTTTTCAAATTAGTCAACATTTCAAATAAGAGAATCAGGAGAACAGATTTTACTCCAAGATTTTCAGAAACTAAGTAGCAATGACTGTTTCACTAAAAAATAGAGATGAGAGTGACCACACCCAAGTGACCAAAACCACTCTTAAAATTCAGTGGTCTGTCATAGCAGATCTCTACTTAAAACAATATTCATAATAAGAGTTTGGCCCACTCTGACTTTCATGAGTTGAAACTAGCCATGCTTAATATCTAGCACTGCTATGATACATCCAATCTGCAGGCATTGTATTATTGTAGCAAACATTTTCCAAAATTATTATTTTTTGAACATGAGAAACTGAAACTTTTAGTAGTTCAGTTGTGTATCTATCATAACAGTGGGAATCAGTTATGACTGCAGAATCAGGAACAGTTTTCTGGTATTAATCCAGTACATCTGATGACATATAGTACACACACTTTTCAAGGAAACTCAACTACCCGCCTGTTATTAACATACATTTTTAAAGTATATAGAAAGTGAAAACACAGGTTGCCAGTTACCATAAAAGTAAGGGATTCCTCTAATTCATTAATATAGGGCACGTAGGCACTGGATTGACAACAAACAAGCTAGCAGCACGTAAAGTAGGTTATGTTTCAACTCTGCTTGGTATCTGCTGACAAGGTGATGGATGATAGTATCTGTCTGTTTTCTGGTTCACAATTTAATTATGCTTTTGATACAGTTTTAATAGCTGAAAAACTGAGAAGAAATCTAAGAAGTAAGAAATGTTAACATCTGTACATTATCATAGAGGTCTAAAAAAAAAATCAGATCAACAATCAAAGTTGACTATAAACCTTGATAAACCTAGTATATCTGTGTCCTATTTGGATAAATAAATGAAAAAGTAAAATGGAGAAATACAATTGGAATAAAACCACAGTGGTATGAAAGGCTTAGAAGTCTGTCAATATTCTAAAGTGCCTGTCTCTGATGATCTTCAAAGTGACCATCTAACATCTTTCCCCAGTTGCCCGTGTATTTTGTCTGGGCTGAAAAGGTCTGATTGCCATGGTGTCAAATTATACAACTTTTTAAAGTATAAAAGTCAGAAGTCAGTTCTGTTGAATCAAATCTTTGTCAATATACATAAAAGGTCAGTGCAATTTTATCTACAGTATAGGATAAGGTTGACTCTAGGAAAAAATGCTTTGTTGGTTTATGAGCTGCAAAACATTGTCTGTTGACAGATTAATTCTTTTCTTAGCCTTTTACCTGAAAAGACATTGGTGGATGTTATAAAAATAAGGCATTATTATGATGCAGTGTTATGTACGCCTTCTCTTATGAAAGTTCAGTACCATCACTTATATTTTTATTGACTGTTTAACTTTCAATTGGATGCTCTCCCTTTCATTATCATCACTATTTCACACATCCATATTAAAATTAAATTGTCAGCTCTAAAAAGGCAGGATAGTAGCTTGAAATAGGAGTACCTATTTCAAATGCTTGTAACTATCTGTGGAACTAATTTAACAAGTAAAGTTTTCAGCCATATTTTAAAAAAATATTGCCCATTGGGACCTAGACGCCTAGGGTTCATGCATAAACTTCTCTGACAAAACAATTATTACTTTTATCCGCATTAAAAGCAACACATGCAGTGGAGACTGCAGTCACCTTTCTAAGCAAGGTTGCTGTCAAGTTGCCTACATACAGAAACTATGACTATCTCTAGGTAGCTATGTCTGAAAACACTTCCCTAAAGAACTCTCATAAGTAAGAGGTGACTAAAGAAGACTGTATTGTATCTGTAAGTACTTGTTCCTCTTCCATAAGGGATTAATTTTTTTCAAGCACACAGCTAAAGGCAAGGGGATAATAGACATGATGTGTATACCTTTATGTACCCACAGAGGTTTACAATTGCACTTCAAAGATTTTAGTCTTTATGTTATGTGAATTTTAAATAACCAAATGAAGTTTAGAAAAATCTTCAATAAAAACAGATTGTGTCAAAACGATTTGTGCTTCAGATGCAAGAAAGGTAACCAAAGGTTTTTAAATCAGTCCTAACATTACCTATTGCAGTACCTAAAGCTATAATTTAATGCCAGTCAAGGAAAAGTTTATTAATTACAATATCTATAAGTGTATTATTTTTAAAAGTACAAGATTTAATGGTTGTAAAAGTTTTATTGGTTTGAAGAGCATTTTGCAATTAAGGAAAAGGGAGGTAACACTAACCCATACCTTAGCATTAAGGACTGTACACTAACCAGAACTGTTAATGAGAAATTAGGCGCAGAGCTTCTATTATTGATGGAATTTTCATGCTCCATTCCCTATGCATCTAGCAAAAGATACAACCCCCGAGAATTGTTTAAAGAAGGCACTTCCAAATCACACACTGCAGAACAAGATATAATTTTTGAAAAGATATGTGTGTTGTATAAACATCACCACCTTATCTCATGTGTTATTATTTCAATGAATTTAAATGAATTTCAGTGAAGTTGTGTGTATTTTAATCTTCTTTAAAGTCCTTGTGTAGTTCTTGGGTCATCTCAGTTTGTAATTTACCACCTGGAAAGCACTACTGCATTTAAAAGTGTTTGTGGATGTTTTTCCCAGATTACTTTTACTGTAGTACTTTTTACTCAATACATGGAAGGTTCTTTCTCACTGGCAAGCAGATAACACATTGCTTACTTTAGGCATAAGAACTCCTTATGAAGATCTCCCCTCCTTGTACAAATGCTTCTCAAAAGACCAGATGCTAGATAACCCTCTTAAATTCACTGAGGTAGCATATAATCTGATCTATGCATACAACCTGTAGTGTGCCTTTCATCACTCATCTGTCCATTGCAAAGATTAAGGTCCTACTAACATTGCACTGCAACTCCTGACTAGCTGCTATGTGCTCTCAAGGTTCCTACCCATCTCTATTGAATCTATGTAAAGTTCAGGCCTTTCAGCAAACACATTAGCTGCCTACTGTTAAATAGTTTTAACATCTATATGTGGTCCTGTACTGTAACATTTAGCTACATTGGTCTTCAGAAAAAGTTACCTTGGCAATCAATCCCAATTGTCCTTAAGCTTTGGTTACAGTAGGGGAGAAGTAGTGTTTATTACATCTGAGAGTGATGTTCTGGATTTTTACCTATGCAACGGTTTAGGGGTTTTATTGTGCTTTCTCCCCAGCTATTGCACTGTATCACTTATTATTTTCATAGCTATATTGAGTCTGGCTGTCAAACTCTGATATAAACGGGCTGATATCTCAAACATTGTGTGAGGAATACTCTGACCTGAACGAGTTGATGTAAGAAGCAGACTTGTAGTTAGAACAAGGAACAAAAATATGCCAGCTAAGATGGGAGTGAAGTACATCAGAGGATAAGCAGCCTTGTCCCCTTGACAGGTTTTCATATGTGCTGCCTACCAGGCAAAGAGTAATAAAATACAGGGTCTCTGCAACCACCAGATCAATTGTTTGAAAGTGTTAATGCTGTCCTTCTCCCTCCTGCACATTCAAGGAAGGGTGGTTACCACCTCTTTATGCTTTCTATGAAAATTAACACCAACTCACTACACTTCCTATGAAAATGAAGGGAGAATTATGTCAAGAAATGCCCCTCTTAGCAGGGAATAAAAAAACCCCAGAAGACACTGGTAGGTGTGCCCCCACCACCAAAGATCCCAAAGGAATGAACCAGATGTGACATCACTGACACCCTGGGTGATGATCTAAAACTCTCCCCTCCCCTCCTCTCCCCTCTGTTCTCTTTGCCTTCTCTTTCCTTTAAGTACACCATATATAGTTTTAGTCAGGGGGTTTTATGTTATGGACCTGTGGTGTAAGTCTCCTTAATTCAACCCAAGGAAATCACTGAACCTCACTCACTCACTTCTTCCTCACAGTTGAGTGGGATGTGATACCTGACCATTAACCACAGCTCATCATGGATTTTTGCAGTATGTAATGGTAGGTATAAAAATTCCATGGCTGCAATTTCTCTGCTGCCACAAAGTAGTAAGTATTGGCAAACATTGATTTTTGTATGAAAATACATTTGCCTCTGAGATTTACACTAAACATAGACCTCATTCACCCTAAACATAGAAAGCTCTTTTTTTATATATATATAATTTGTTCAGCACTTGAATATAAACTGTTCAAATTTAGTCAAATCTTTCAATCAAACATTTCTGTAGCTGGTAAATTAGGTGGCCTAACTCTACAGCTTTGGTGCAATAGACTGCCAAACCATTCATTTCAAGAAGTCAGTGCTGCTGAAAAAAAACAGGCTTCACACACTACAACTATCTCAGCAAGGAAAGGGGGTTTTGCTGACTTTATGCAGGAATTTTTCCCCTACAAGCTGCTTAAGTGGGTCACTATATCTTATTAGTTTACTGGCCCAAGGGCAATTTAAAAATTTGACTGAATTTTATCTATGTATATAGCACTTTAATCTTATTCTAACATATTTATGTTAGTTGCAGAGGAAAGTTGAATAATTTCCTTGTCATTAGAAACTATTGGAATTCATGGGGAAATCAATTTACCTCTGAGAGCTCTGGCACTGAGCATAACTTTTACAAATGGGGTGTGCGCTTTGTAGGAGTTCTCATTGCCACACTGGATCACGTATTTCCAGGTTTTTTTTTCCTCCTTCATTCTTTACAATTACTTCTGATAATTTAACTGTGGCCGTTTAGTCAGCAGTGTCATTAAGGCATCAAATTAACTCCTTCTCAAATCAATACAAGCCTTTTTGTACATTTTCATGAGAGTAGAATCAGACCACAGGAACGAACATGACTAACAGGCCCTCTGGCCACCTGATACACCATTATAAATACATAACTTCACAGAGATCTCGTTTCCTTGAATTACACCTGTTAGTGACAATTTACTTTTCCTTTCCTTCACAGTGTACAAAGGAATAAAAGCAGGTTATATTCCTATCTCCAGATTGGTGGTGTTACCACCAAATGCTCTCATGCTCAAAATTAAGAAGAATGATATATACACGAAGAGTGCAATTCTTGTCAGGAGAAGAATAATCCCAACCCCATGGATGTTAGTTTTAAGTGACACTGAAAAATTTCTGAATTAAAGGTGAAGTACACTGGCATACACATAATTAAAGATCTAGCAACTATCCTACCTAAAAACTGTGAAATAAAATTATTTTTGTGCATATACATGAAAAACTGAGACATCACTGGCCTAATTGCAGATCAAACCTCTCCTAAAAATGGAAGGTACCTGAAAGTATGTTTCACTTCCTTGGGTTAGTATTGAGGACAGGTTTCTAATGCTAGGCAATATGCACACATAGATTTTTGTGTTTGAAGTGCAAGACAGCAACAGAAATCTAGCAGACTCAGCTATTTACTGAATTAAAGAGAAATATTGTATGAGGAAGAGAGAAGAGCGGGGATAAAATTATGCTGCAACACTGACAGCATATATATCTATGGATCTGAACATTTCTATAAACTTTATCCCTTTTTCACTATGCTCCAGGAACACATTACTTGTCATATAATCACAAGCAGGCATCAAGGGCATGTATTAAAAGTAACATAAATCAATACTGAAATCTCTAGAATTAAACAGTCAGCAAAAGAAGTAAGTTTATACCAAAAGTAGACAGAATTCCTGCCCTGAAGGCTTAAGGCTCCAACCTCTTCTATTCACTCCCTAACAAACCTGGGGGTTTATGTAGTAGTGCTGTTTCTCTTGGAATTGACTTGGTAGAATTAAATTTAAGTATCTTTAGTAGCTGGTAACCAAGAGCATCTCTAGGAGATCCAAATCCAGCAGTAATATGAAGTTCCACTGACTGATCGAAAGAATGGAATTCCTAATACCTCAGTTACAGAAAAGTGGCACTTCCTTTAGTCGCTACTTTTAGTGGAGGCTTCTAAGAATTGTATTATAAATTGGCAGTGTATGGAGGTACTCTTGATTCTAATCAAATAGTCCAAGAAATTATTTTAAAATAAATTCTTTCAGAAGTCCTGCAAGAAGCCAGTTAGGTTGCATAATAGAAGCTCGATGTAGGTGCAAACCCATAGGTGTGACACATCTCTAATTTAGGATTTCCTCCAGTTGTAGGCAGAATTTCTATAATCAGAAACCAAATTGTTTCTCATACCATTGTATAGTTCAATCAGTTCAAGATCCAAGAATCTAATGAGTACAATTTCCCAAGTTTACAGGAAGAATGTGATTTCCACACTTCTCTCCTGATTTGAGCAATTTGTGTGTTCACATTTCCATATTTTTAAAATCTTGTATGAAGCAAAAGATTTTGTCTTGCTTCTGAAGAGAAAATACTATTCATTTCTTATATGCTGGTACTCTTGGAAAGAATTAAAAGGAATTTTAACTTTCTGCTTCTAAAAACTGATCACATCTGTAAGCTTTAGTGATAGAAATCACCTGCATTTCAGGAAGGGAAAGAAAAGAACTTAATGAAAATTATAAAATCAATGATTCTAGACACATTAGACAAGAATAAAACAATTCATAAATTCAGATTCCCTGAACCTTAGTTAGTTTGCATCTTTGAAGCTTTTCAGCTAGGGGCCTTTTGGTTTGGATCTGAGGGATTTTTGACTTCTGGAGAAAAAATACTCAGAAAACTCATGAATGTGATGTTCAAATATAGAGAACACTTTCATATATATTTTTTCATAAGGTTTTTCTGCTTTGAAACAAACTATTGTCCTTTTCCTTGCTTTTGTACTGTAAAATTCTTTTATAATCAGAATGTGCTGCACATTATACTGTCACATATTATATATTATATATTATATTATTTATATATTCATATTTTGTCATATTTTAAAAGAAAAACTGGATAGAAATCAAGAATCTATGGCATGATGGATAAGGGGGAGAAAAACATCCACGGATGTTATCTTCAAATGGACATAATCAAGCATTTTAGAGGATGGCGAACATGCTCATAAAGGCACTTAAAATGTGCCATGTGGATGTTTCCTACATTGGACAGATATCCTACCTCCTGCATTTTCATGATAAAAGGAAGTCATACTTTTCTGCATGTCCACCTGTCTCCACTGTGTTTGATTTATCATATCAAAACAAAACCATTACCTGATACAACTTTGACTGAAAAGTTCCATAGCCTCTCTAGGTTTTCCTTCAATGATATCTTACATATGGTGGAGAAATGAAGAGATGCAAAAATTCCTAGGCAACACAGAGGCAGATAAAACACTTTTAGGTAGCAGCTGTGATTCTCCTTCTGGTGCTGCACATGCCCTTTTTGGTAAGGATGTGGTTTTACTGTTTTACTGCTGATTTCTTCACAGTTGTGATACATAACTGAGGATCAGGGAAAAAAAAAAAGTGTCTTTTGCTGAGCTGACCTTCCTTATTATAAAATGGACACTTAACAACTGTTAGGTGTCACTTTAAATTCAATTTTTTATATTCAATTTTATTCTGATAAGGACATGTCTCAGTTATCACTCACAGAGATACATGCCTTACTACAAGGCTTGAGCTTTGTTTTAGTTTGTTTTGTGCAATACATGAATAAGTAGATCTTAAAAAAAAAATAAATAAAAGCATTCTACCTAGTCACTTTCCATACTCCACTTAATCAGAATTTACAGCTTGCTATTTGAGCTCTGGCAGACAGATGGTGAGAGAGACAGGCAACTGGTGCACTTAACAATTCTATTTTCTAGCATTACACAGCAAAGGTAGAGGGAGCATTTTTATTTTGCTTTGGTTTTGCTATTACGTACATAATGTATATATATATTTAAAATATATTTTATTTTAAGCTTGAGTACTCCTTCAAACAACTGATAGAGTTTCACTGTAGTACTGTGAATTGTTAAAACAAGAAAAATCTACACATAGGTAAATAAATGTACTAGCTTATTCTTAGAATCAAAATGATACTTTAAAAAAGAGAGATCAAGAACAAAAAAATAAGTATCAGCTACAGTCTAATTGCCTAGGCGACACAGATCATATCATCCAGGCCATGTGCTCAATATAAAGTGATACAATCGTAAAAAATCCTTGTAGGAGGGTTTACAGCTACATGTGGGAATTTTTCCACATGTTAAATCTGCTCTTTAGAAAAGTCTGAATTACAGTTTTAGAAACTTATCAGCAGTTGTGGAAATAAGCCATACTGGTGCAATGATAGTGTCAAAATTAATGACACTGCACCACCAAGTTAAAGAACTGTGTATGTTTTACATATTTTTATTAAGTTTCATTGTGTTTCTAGCTATATCAATATGACAATAAACTTAATACAAATACAGTGTATAATAAATAAGTAAAACCTTTGCCAGGATATTTTATTTCAACTGTTTACACTCCAACATAGAGTGCAAATGACTATAGCAATATCAAATTTTGAACTTTTTCCTAAAAATTGAAAATACACTAGAAACCAGAGGTAATTCTGGTCAAAATAATAAATTGAAATTTGAATATATCATTATTGTTTATATCATATGTTGCTTTTCTAATTTAATTTTCAGTTCAATATTTTTCTGGTGTTAAGAATCACTCTTTGGAGTGATTTGTTAATCACCTTATTCAAAAACTGCATGTAACAGAATCAGTGGTCAACTACCTGTGGGAACATAGGCTATACATACTTGAGCACTTAGGCATTTTCACAAGAACTGTTTATATGTGCATAAATATACCCAAGGAAGGAGAAGAAAAAGCCTGAAGCTCTCTCACATTTAAGGACAAACAGATGAGGCTGATAAAAATTGAACCTACATTATTCAGCTTTCTTTTGATCCTTGCTTATGTGCAACAATCACTGTTTGGATGGTGTTCCAAATCCTCCATCTCTCCCTTTCTCCATCTCACTCCATCTCTCCATTTCTGCAACATCCTACATGTCCAAGGTTTATTGTCTAGCTGGCTGCAAACAAGAGAGACTAAGTATTTCTTAAGAACAGAAGCACTTGCTGAGAAAGTGGATAACTGGCAGTGGGAACAATTCAGCCTATTTTTCTGTCCTTCCCTAAGGACAATGTAAAAGTTACAGAAATGACAGAGATCTACAGTTGGTAGAGTATACAGGCACTTTCCTTATTATCTGTTCATAGACATCTAATGCTTTGGCAGTCTTCCAAACATGCATATATAATGCAGGGAACCACTTTCCTTGTAAAAAAGAAGTGTTTGCTGGCACCAATTTCAGACTTAGTTGGCTATCTTTTAAATGAACCACTAAAGCTCAGCCCCTTCCCAAACATCATGGATAAAGTGTCCTTTGTTATTCCAGCAGAGCTGAAAGGAAGAATTGAAAATTACTTTCCTCCCCCTGCCTTCACAGAGATCAGAACTGCCTAATTAGACTTTTTTTTTCATTCTTGATATATTCTTTTCTGAACCATGAACATTCTTATTTAAATTATATTAGTTTGTCTAATTTTGTGTCTGAAAAAAAATTAAACATTCATACTTCATTCAGACTTGACTGGACTGATGATGTATTACATTACTTTTTTTTTTTTTCCTTATCTAGCCTCATGAGTAGTATTAAAAAAGTTACTGTTTATCAGAAAGCAGTTCAGATTGTGAACTTCAGTTGTGGTCTCAGGCTCTGCGAAACAAGTTTTCACAAATCACAATCAAATCCCTGCAAGTGGTACTTGTTCGCTTCTTTCAGCTGAGAGGCTGACTGGCTATGGGAATGATCAGGCTGAGGCAACACAGACCTGTTCAGACTTCATGCATTTGAGCAAGCCCAAAAACAAGCTTACAGTCTGCCATGTAGTTTCCCTGATATCAAGCTAAACAAAAGCCAAGGCCTGTAGAAATATGAGTCACATAGATTATAAGTAATTTTTAATCAGGTTTTCTGTTGTTTTTGTTTTTGTTTGTTTGTTTTTTTTTCATGGATAATTCTTAATTCTAATTACTGTATAATCTAATATAAATAATATTGGTTATCCCTGGAGTCCTCCAAATAATATGATAATTGTCTCTCTCTATGACGTACCACAGGTACAGAGTGGTTCCAGGTACCAAAGGTGACAAATGTGGAAGACAACTGCATAAACATATGCTCATCTCTGTAACTGCATGTAATGTTACTTGATGCTTGCTGTTAAAGAATTGGCATCAGAACTAGCTTGTACTAATCACATTAGTTTCACTTACTACTACCTTGGCCATTGTGAAGAACAGGCTAGGGACACTATCCTGTTGCAAACAGTAGTGTCTACCTGGACTGCAAATCATTGCTTCATAGTGTTGTCTGCTCTCCATTTTGAGCTAAAATTAATATACAGTCTCATACAGGGCTAACAAAGGAAAGGCACTGACTTACATGTTAGGCCACTGAAATAGAGTCACCTCAGATAATAAAGAAGCCTCAGCCAAGGAGATTAGGTTTATTAACACGGAGGTTGCCTGGTAACAGGCATTTGGCAGGTGCCTGTTATCATTTGATGAAAGCTGATCAGGGAGCCACACTGAAGAAGATTGGATCATTATAAAAGAACAGCAATTTGCCCTTATGGCTCAAGTTGAGGGATCTAATACAGCAAGTGTCTACTGAGATAAGAGGTAACTATTTTTTCCTCAGTGTAGAGGGAGAAAATTATCTTTTTTTACAGCATCTTAGAGGGAAATAACTAAGCTAGAGTAAACTGGGACTGTGTGCAGAGCCTCCAGAGGCTGTCCTGATGCCTCTTGGCCTGCTCTGGGCATTATGTTAAGGCATCTTCCAGTATTCTGTTGCTCTGTGACCTCTTCTGCTTTTTTCACAAGCAAAAGCAATTGAGTTCAGAAGCCTTGTACCATACCTAAAATGCTGACCTTAATGAAAAGTGTTACTTAAAAGGTTCTGGTTTTACCGAGTCTCTAAGGAGAGAAGGTTAAAAGTGTGGGAGATGCTAGGCTGAAACTACTACTTTACACCTGAAACTGTAGGTTCCTGTATCCAGAGATATGACTGAGAATTTCAGAATTAAAGGCAATCTTGATCACATAGGAAACTTCCATGTTATCAGTGACTAGTTTCCCCAGTAGATATTTAATAGGTAATGAGCAGGAGCTGCTCAGTCAGTCACTATCACAAGTTCTAGGCTAGGTAGATGCTTTCTAATTAAGGAACTGTTTTTTCACCTTCCAAAGGCCTCTACGGTATGATTTACATTCTGTTACACTACAATTCAGGAGACTTATAAATAGAGCAGAGGACAAGACCCAAATAACAGATATAGGTAAAGTGAAATTTAGGCAGAATGTTTAGGAAAAATACTTTTTTTAAAACGAGGGGAGGAGAAAAAAAAAAGTATAACCTTCTTAGGAACTGGAAATCCTTTGATATCTGACATTAGCTGACATAATCTTTTTAGAAGTAGTTAAAACTATATAACTGTCTGGAATTAGTGCTATCTAGTGTAGTTATTCCCTAAAACTATTCAAGGTTCTGACAACAGGTATTCCTATACATGGCAAAAGAGCTGACTTACCCAACTACATTAAGATCACAGCTGCTCTATCCTCTTTCTTGGCTGTATTTCAAGAGAAAAAAAAAAAAGTGATGTAGTAACTAAGCCCTGGACAGGTTTTTACAAAAGCAAGTAGCTGCAGCCCTGACTGGGAAACCCCAGCTGTGAATGACAGCAATCTGTCTCTTTGGCTGACTTTGGCTGTTCCTAATACACATCAGCTCATCTTCTTATTCCTCTCTCTGCCCCTGGCCATACTGCCAGATCTCCTCCCCTTCACCAGCCCTGGTTTTTACTTAAGTCTATGATTTCCTACTTCACCTCACGGAATTCAAGGAGAACTGACCTTTTCTTGGTGGTTTAGTTTTATTCCAAGATACGTGACACAGACAGCAAATCTTCTGGCAACACCGAGCTCTGTGTTGACGTTGACATGCTGGAGGATGGGATACCATCCAGAGGCTGGATACACATTTGAGAAGTTTGCCAGTGTGAACTTCATTAAGTTTAACAAGGCTAAGTGCAAGGTCCTGAATGGGGGTCAGGACAGTCCCAAGCACAAATACAGGCTGGGTGGAGAATGGATTGAGAACAGCCCTAAGGAGAAGGACTTGGGGGTACTGACTGATGAGAAACTCAGCATTACCTGACAACATGCATTTGCAGCCCAGAAACACAGTATCCTGGGCTGCATAAAAAGAAGTGTGACCAGAAAGTTGAGGTATGTGATTCTCCCCTTCTAAATGCTCTTGTGAGACTGCACGCAGAGTACTGCATTCAGCTGCGGAGCCCACTGGATAATAAGGACGTTGAACTGTTAAGAGCACGTCCAGAGGAGGGCCACAAAGATCATCAGGGGGCTGGACTATCACTCCTATGAAGAAAGGCTGCGAGAGTTGGGAGTTGTTCCTCCTGTGAGACCTTACAGCAGCCTTTTAGTACGTGAAGGGGGCCTACAAGAAAAATGGAGATGGACTTTTTCCAAGAGCATGTAATGATAGAAGAAAGGGTAGTGGCTTTAAAATGGAAGAGGGAAGATTTTGATTAGAAATTGGGAAGAACTTCACTATGGAGGCGAGGTACTGGAACGGGATGCCTAGGGAAGTTGTGGATGCCCCCTCCTTGGAAGTTTTCAAGGTCAAGTTGGATGGGGCTTGGAGCAACTTGATCTAGTGGAAGGTGTATCTACCTGTGGCAAGGGAGGTGAAACCATTCTATGATAAAGCAATGACAGAGAACAGCTCCTTCATAGGAGCCCTAGGAGCCACATAGCAGAGAGAAAATACGTCATGAGTGGAGAAAAGACTGTGAGCTGTTTTGACTGCCTTACCTCATGCCAGGTAACTTTATCCTGAATATTCTGGCTAACAGGTCAACTCCTTAAGCTGAGTTTATTCAATTTCTAATCTAAATCCAGTTTAGTGCTCTAATTTTCATTCAAAAGGTAAATGCCTGACTTCTAAATATATCACTCCTTGCTTACCAACCAAATTATCTTTACTGTGACTCAGAATGCATACCAACAAAACTCCAATAAATATTTGTAGAGATATTAAATCAAGAAATTCTGCAGTGTTGTTTAAATTTTGAACAAGTGAGTTTTAGTCGTAGAGATGTCAAAGAAATCATGCTAGACTTAGAACTTGAGTTGTTGCACCGAATGGTGATATATTTCATAGAAGATAGAAAACAACTTGATGACAGGGTTACCAAAAGCCCTTGATGCAGAGGCAATTAAATGAGACAGTCAAGGCTCTGCCAACACCCTTCCAAGTAAGACACACTCACCCCCACACAATACTTCGTGCAAATGTCATGACAGAAAATTAATTTCAAACTTTTGTATCCAGCCAATAACTATTGTGGCAGCTTTTTTTCTTTTTTCTTTCTTTTTTTTTTTTTTCCTGAGAATGTGACTTTGGGCAAGGCTTCCATGGTTAAAAGGAAGAATTTGAGTTTTTTCTGTAAGTATATTTATCCCATCTTCTACACTTCACAAGGATTTCAAGGCTCAGTGAGTTGTTCTACCTAATTTAAAGCCTATATCTTTCTTACATTTTAGAAAAGTATTGATTTGTCTACTTCCTGTGAGCCAAGGGAGAGATTAAATTTTATTTGGAATATTCTTCTCATATTATTCTCTCTCTAAAAATCTTTAATTTCAGCAACTGAATGAGACTGTCTCTTGTGGGTACTTTGTAAAGTCTGGAACAGAAATCCTCCTAAATTTCTCTATTATTAACACAATAACTTTACTTATTCTGGAATTGGGTTTCAGTTATTGAGGCATTTGAAAATGCAGAAAAACACAGAGGAGATGACAAATGCCCTTGAACAGTCTGCGTTTCTACCCTGATGCTGTGTCCAACATGCCTGAGAAAAATGCTTACCTGCATCCTTAAGTTGTATATTTTCATAAACTAGCTCTCTGTTTTAAGACCATGAGCATATTCTAAGTGTATTTTGCTTTGTGTGTTTCTCAGGCATCTAGACAGAGCTATGCACAGTGTATGCATCACTGTACGTTTTATAAGCCTACTAGTAAATGGCAGAAACAATAGAAACAAAGCAGCTCATGTTTACCATTATTCTTCCTCCATCTTTTAGGATAGAATAAAAATTAAAATATTTATTTTTTTTATTCCCCAATCTACAAATTTAGGATCACCTATTTCCATAAATCTGATAGATATTGGATACAGAGGACAAACTGTTCAGTATGAAGAACTCAACCATTTGTTGTTTCTTCAAGACAAATATTTGGAAGTCTTCTTTGGAAGAAGGTTTTCTGTACCCATGTCTGACTTACCATACCCCACAGACATCCCTAGCATATCCCATGAATACCAAACCAATAACTTTTAAGATGGTGGATCCTCTGAGGCCTCTTAAAGTGCTTTATCCTTCAGCCATTTCTCAAGATAAGTCTCTATATGTTCAGCTGAGTAATATGGGTATACTGGTTTTTTGCTCACCTTGAGAGCTACTCAATATGCTGGAAAAACTCTCAGACAAGTTCTGAACAGCAGGAGAAAGCTAGAGGTTTAGGGAGGTTGTTAATCAAGCACTTTTCTTGTTTGCAAAGCTAAGATTTGCTCCTTGGTTTTGTTTACAACTGTTTCCAGAAGATGAGTAAAATTACTGTTGTCAACAGAAGTTTATGCATGTGTATTATGTGCATATCTTTTTGTGTAAAATGCATCACTTTTTGTGAAATGGAAAATGAAAGAGCTAAAGCAATGAGGAAAAGGAAAGAAGAGACTACTGTGTGCATAATTACTGAGCTCATATCTGGTACACCTTATGCTACTGAGGTCTGATATGTAGAATAATAGACAGGGTTTAGAGAAGTTCCGCAAGAATGACTTCAGATAAAAATGTTGAGGAATGACTTCCAAAAGACAACTGGATCATGGTCTCTACAGAATAAAGTAGAGGTGTCTGTGGTCCTTGATGGTCATGCAAGACAAATTTTGTCTACAAATGAAGTATGTATCTGGAATAAAGGTTATAGTTTATCGCCAGATGATGAAGTGGGTTATGAATCATGTGGGATTTTTAAAAAACGATGATGTGGGTTTTGCTCTCCACTGGTTGATGAGAATTGGGTTAGAAATCAATTGTATAAACTGACCACACACAAATCTATGGTCCCTGATGGGCTGCACCCACGAGTGCTGAGGGAGCTGGCTGATGTGGCTGCTCTACCACTCTATCATTTCTGAAAGATCATGGAGATCAGGTGAGGTGCCTGAGGACTGGAGGAAAGCCAATGTCACTCCAGTCTTCAAAAAGGGCAGGAAGGAAGAGCCTGGTAATTACAGATCAGTCAGCCTCACCTCCATCCCTGGAAAAGTGATGGAGCAGCTCATTCTGGAGATCATATCTCAGCACATGGAAGAAAAGAAGGTTATCAACAGTAGCCAACAAGGATTCACTAAAGGGAAGTCATGTCTGACTAATCTAATAGCCTTCTATGATGGTGTGACTGAATGGGTAGATGCAGGGAGAGCAGTGGATGTCATCTAACTGGACTTCAGCAAGGTTTTTGACACTGTCTCTCATAACATCCCCATGGATAAGCTCAGGAAAGGTGGGTTAGAAGTGGGGACAATGAGATGGGATGAGAGGNTCCAAAAGACAACTGGATCATGGTCTCTACAGAATAAAGTAGAGGTGTCTGTGGTCCTTGATGGTCATGCAAGACAAATTTTGTCTACAAATGAAGTATGTATCTGGAATAAAGGTTATAGTTTATCGCCAGATGATGAAGTGGGTTATGAATCATGTGGGATTTTTAAAAAACGATGATGTGGGTTTTGCTCTCCACTGGTTGATGAGAATTGGGTTAGAAATCAATTGTATAAACTGACCACACACAAATCTATGGTCCCTGATGGGCTGCACCCACGAGTGCTGAGGGAGCTGGCTGATGTGGCTGCTCTACCACTCTATCATTTCTGGAAGCTTATGGCG
>VWZY01000316.1:173067-244515 GCA_013399075.1 Chloroceryle aenea | reverse complement strand
TGCCATCCAGTGAGATCTGGACAGACTGGAGAGCTGGGCAAAGGGGAATCAAATGGAGTTTAACAACGGCAAGTGTAGAATTCTACACCTGGGGAGGAAAAAGACCATGCACCAGTACAGGTTAGGGGTTGACCTCCTGGAAAGCAGCAGCATCATGGAGAAGACCTTGGAGTCCTGGTGACAATGTGACCTTGTGGCCAAGAAGGCTAATGGTATCCTGGGGTGCATGAAGAAAAGCATGTCCAGGAGGCTGAAGGAGTTTTCCTGCTCATCTACTCTGCCCTAGTGAGNAAAAGCATGTGCAGGAGGCTGAAGGAGTTTTCCTGCTCATCTACTCTGCCCTAGTGAGACCACATCTGGAGTACTGATTTTCAGTTCTGGTCTCCCCAGTTCAAGAGGGAAAAGGAAATATTAGAGTTCAACAAGAGAGCTACAAAGTTGATGAAGGGACTGGAAGTTCCATTACAGTGGGAAAACTGAGAGGGGATGTTATGAATGTTTACAAATATCTGAAGGGGGGTGTCAAGTAGCAGGGACCATTCTCTTTTCAGTTGAGCCCTGGCATAGGATGAGAGGTAATGGTCACAAACTGGAACACAGGAAGTTCCACCTCAACACGAGGAAAAGCTTCTTCACTGTCAGAGTGATGGAGCACTGGAACATGCTGCCCAGAGAGGTTGTGGTGTCTCCTTCTCTAGAGACTTTCAAGACCTGCCTGGGTATGTTCCTGTGTGGCCTGCCCTAGGTGATTCTGTTCTGACAGGTGGGTTGGATTCGATGATCTCCAGAGATGCTTTCCAACCCCTACATTCTATAATTCTATGTTGTAATGGCTATACATATGCTAATTGTAAGCCATAATGAGCTAGATTTTTATCTCCCTACTCGTAAGTCTGAAGACATCTCATTTATCTACCTTTCACACATTGTCAATGTAATTATGTATTTTACAGACAAAATTAAGCAATGCACATCAAAACCTAAAATGACTCGCAGTGCAAAGGAAAAAAATTGAAAGAGGACAATTGCCCCTGATAAATTCCCTCCATCACAACCCACCTTCTATACTATCAAAGAAGTTACACAAGGATCTCCCAAGGATCTTTAGATTTAGAAGGATTATCAGGGGAGGTCAGGACTGTCTACAATCAAGGCTCTGATCCACCTACATAAATTCAGACAACTTGCTTACTGGTAAAAGAGCATATCTCTGCAGGCAGCTGCCACTCAGGTTCTTGATGAAATACAGTTTTGAATTTTCTCTCCTGAGGCACATGCTCATCTACTGACCCAGCCAACATTCTTGGTATTGAAAAAAAAAAAATCCCTGGACTTTATCTTTTAGGAGATAGAAACAAAACAGATGTGTGAAAGATGTTCTTTCCCAAGTAGACAGAGGAGAGCTAAAATAATTCAGAGCCATTACAGCATTCTCCTTTGCCTGTTTAGCAATACAGCAACATAAAGCTGTGCACTGTAAAGCTGCTCCTGTTTTCTACTGAGAGAGGTAGCTTTGTTTCAGTGATGCATGAGGTAATTCATCTATGCAGCTTATAAAGCACTTAGCATTCCTTTGGGATAAAAAGCACTTACAAATGTAAGGTATTAGTATTTCTTATGTGTTTAAGTTGTCAAATCTTCTTACTTTATTATCACTCAAATCAGCTTTAAAATTCACCTTTGCAGTGAAACCCACAAATGCTAATTCACTTCAATTAAAAATCTATTGCCTGCACATCACTTTTAATGGAGGCAGGTGCTTGGGTAGAATACCCCCTTGAATCCTACTCATGCAATACACTGCAGTGGGCCAGATTTCCCTGGCATCTCTATCAATGTACAGCAGCAAGCAGATCTTTTGAGTGACTCATGATCTAAAAAAACGTTTTGCTGGGGTCAAAAAAACATTTGGATTTGTCTGCTTTTCTTCTTCAGGATTTGTTACCAGAACGAAAATGAACATATGCAAGGGTTCGTAATGCACGTACTTTCTTCCCCTGTTCCTCCTCACTCTCTTCCCACTCTGCAAGGCTTCACTAAGTATAGGATGTCGCAAATGCCATTTTCTAATCCTTCACCCAAATGTCATTTCAGTAATTCTTAACATTGCTGAAGAAAGCTTATACAAGACTTTCTACTTAAGTGCTTTATTGTGATGAGACTGTGGCTGACATCTATGTCAGCACCTTCTGTGATTTAAAAGAGGGCAGAAATGCTTGGGAAGGGGGCATTAGCGTATGTGCTTTAACTGCAGCTTTAGGGCTGAAGCTGGAATGGGGCTGGATATGGGTAAAGGTTGGAGCATCAAAATGAAAAAAAAATTTCTAGCCAACAATTTGCATGCTAAGCATCCTAAGAATGTGAAACCATTTGGTCAATATCCATATTCTTTAAGATTTATTTCTCTTTTAATTAATACTGAAGCTTCATCTGTAGAAAAAGAATGCCTAATGATGTACTCTGAGTTTTCTTAATGGAGGACCATCATGTGCGCTACCCTAGCATAAAAAAGTGAGTTAGTGACAGAGATTTAGCTTTAACTCTGAATTTCCTGGCTTTTTCAGGCTCAAACAAGACACTTAATATTACTTTAATGTAGTTTTTGGTGGTATAATTCTTCTTAATTCTGTCCATTGCAGTCCTTTGATACTTTATGAATTACTTATCTCACATTAATAAGGCTTAACATGCAGTATTAACCTCCTATACATTCCTAATTAGTTTTTAATGAATTTTAGTTTCCTTGTTAGAAAAAGAGCTAGCTAACTAACTACCACAAATTTAATCTCCATTACTGGAGCATAAGACAACCACCCCTGGGGATGCATGTCCTTGAGATTTTCACGTTAAACAAGCAGCTTTATAAAAGAGTCAAGGAAACTTCATGCATGTGTCTTAACTTACTCCTCAACTTTGATGGTGTAATGAGTCCTGAACTATTTATAACTAGTGACACAATACACTGTATAAGCTTTAAGAGATTTTGATAATATGTTAAGATACTGCAAAAATTTAAAAGACCAAATTGCTATCTGCCTGACAGCCTGCTACGCTGGAGTAGGAAGGAAAGAGAAGGTGAATTAGTGCATTTTTTAATACATGTTTTAGTTCAACCATAGCAACAGTCATGATATTATATGCAATGGAAAATATAATTTCCTTTATTTGACATGATAATCATACCTTTTTTTTTTTTGCATAGTACGAACAAACATGTTGCAAGTAACCATTTTGCAACAGAGCTACTAGAGCACAGGTTACATTATCTTTTTTTTTTTGGTTTGGCAGCACTTTAGGTAAATATAAATGTGAATAAAATTTATGAACTAGTACATCAGAATAAGTAAACCAAGAAGAACAGCATCTTGTTATGAGCTGCAGCAGTAGCTCAGTAATGAATTACAGGAAGGTTTCCCTGACAATACACAGGGTGCTGCTGTAGCAGCAGGCAGTGCCAGCATCAAGTCAGGGAAGGACAAACCCTCTAAGTAAGCACTTCGCCTCTGTTGGGACAGTGCTACAGGGAGGATATTCTTCATGTTGGTTCTTCAATTTCAGGATTTTATTTCCTTGTTGATTTACTAAAGCACTATAATTTTGTATTCAGCATATACTGCAGGATGAATTTGTCAGTCCCTTATGCATCTCCTGGGGATGGGATAGAAGATACGGATCTCTGGGGTTGGTGAAGGAGGTCTGCAGTGGGGGGCTGTTTCTCACAGACTTGTCTTCTCTGACATTGTTCTAACAAGTACACATGCACTCTTGGTGTTAGAAAAAGAAGAAATCTGAAGAGCTATAGTTGAGTGAATATCTATGTTAAGGTGGTAGGCTGCTACTGCATATGCTGGACAGTTTTCTAAGTGCAAGTAGACATTTCCTTACAAATTATTTATTATATTATTGTATTTAGTTCATTTCTTTTTGTCAACAAACTGGAACAGAAAAGAAATGACAGTGTTTCAGAAAGTGAAAATGTGTATCTGTATGAACACACATTATTAAAACTTTTAAACTGCAGAAATCCAGTATGAAATACAACTCAAACTCATTTAAACAATATTGTTCTCAAATCTGAAATCTTTTCCATAGTGTTTTTATGTCTATTCCAATCAGAGAGAGATTATAAATATGTAATGCTCATCATTCATGATGAGGAAAAGTCATTGGGATAGGCAAAAGCAGATAGCTGAGTGTTTTAACAGCTGAATTTCCACACCAAAAGCAGAGATTCTTCTCTGCAGATCAAGACCAACATGAAATTCTGCATATGCCATAGATTTTACTGAGACAAAGTCCTGGCACAGTAGTCTCTGTATCACCACTGAATTTCACTCATTAATCTTTTACTTAGAAATAGCAGTAGTAAATACAGGGTTATCATGCATTCATTAATTACACTGCACATTGCATATTGAGACCTATCATTGTGTAAGCAGCTGATGGGAAACAGAACAGCTGAAAATGAAAGGCTATCCAAATCCATGAAACGCTAGAGACAATTTAATCAATGAGCCTGACACACGAAGTACAAGACACCATATACATAGCTGGGTTCACAACCTTATTAACTTAATTCATCTAGGGGTTAGCATGCAATCACTTTTACAGTGCAAATCATCAGTCCTCTCCATTAGAGGCTGTCAACAGCCCATGACCCATCCATGACTGCCCTCAGCCAGTGTGAGGCCCTCTTGCTCTCACTATGTGTGATGGTTTAGGAGAAAGGGAATACTCTCTTCATTACACAAAAAAAAAAAAAAGGCAACAGATCTTGGAAAGTGTTCCTTTTCCCTAAATTCAGCATTAGGTGATCACCATGTAACAAGCAAGACAGTGGACTAAACAGCTGATGTTGGCTGGAATTATCCATTCACAGCTCCCTTCACCAACACCTTCATCCTCCAAATGGTTAAACCAACCAAACTACTTCCTGATTTGAAAGAAATACCACTGATTCTTCGTACAATTCTGAAGACTACTGTTGCACCTGGACTATCAGAAGATCTCACGTGCTTTTTCTTCTGTTATGCAAGAGATTGTTACTGCCCTCTCTCCCGCTCTCTCCCACTGTTTCCATTTATTGTCTCTTTACTTTAAGAAAAGGCTGCTGACATAAAAACTGTTCTCACTCCATTCAATAATACTTGTTCCTGTATTTTCTTAAAATACTCAATTTTCTGCCTCAGACTACTCATGCCTTCTATTAATGACAGAAAATACAGACCTGCCTAGGATAAAGGTGGAAGCCTATGAACTTTCAAACTTTCCTCTCCTAAGCCCTTTCTCTCATCTCTTTTCTGTGATGGTAGGGACAGACAGTATTTCCAATCCCAGTAGCAATATAGGAAGTAAAATATTAACCTCTCCAAAGATCCTATTTGTTTTCTCTAACTGGAACATATAAATATCTCAGCTAGATTTAAATATATAAAAAACCCAATTGACTGAACAGCACACTGATATTTTTTGTCAGGAAGTACAGGAATTGCAAAGATGCTTCTTGCAACTACTCAGGTATCCCTCTTTCCTGTTGCTGAGTACTTTCAGGGAATTCCTCATAGAATTGGCCACTAGCTTGACTGGTGGATCTCGGCTTTCAGTCGTTATAAATGATGTGCTTACACACTAGCTTTGCCTCTGCAATCATATGATACTTTTGAGAGAAAATAGTGATCCATCATTCAGGTCTATGTAATAGCATTGTGATTACTCATGACCCTTTTATGTATATATGCTTTATTACATTTCAAACAAGTCTTAACGTAATTTTGCCTCACACTTATGCATGGTATTTCTGTAAAGCACAAAGAAGCTTTTACAAAGGACTAGATTAACTTTTTGCAATTATTATATTACAATGAGTTATGATACTTCTGTGGTACTATTTTTTTTCTTTTTTTGGCTTAGTGGGAACCTGGCATCCAGCTAAGGTCAAGCCACCACACTGTCACAGGTGGACAGACTTTATCACATGTTCATTTTAAGAGACTAATCCCACACTACAGTTATTCGCAAATAGGGCTACAACATCACCAATAAAAATGTAGAATTGAAAAGTGAATTTTTTACGAAATGGCAGCAAAGCCTCAAGTGCTCAAATTGCCACTGCAACTTTTGGCAAGACTTTCAGCAAATATTGATCTTTTGGGATGTTACAAACTTTCAAATATATGACAAAATCATTAGCATTTAGAGCATTCAAACTGTCTTCCACTGAATACATTTATCACTGACAAACTTGAGAAAATTGTCTAGTAAATGTTGTATGAAAAGGTAAGAAGCAAAAGAAACAAAAGTAGGGCATTGCCATATGAACACTCATTCATTTTGAATACAATAAGACAATTTCCTATAAGACAGGAAGGCTGAGGGTATTGCTGCAGTCAGTAGGTATGGACTGTTTGTCCATCAAAGCTCATTTTCAAGGACAGAATAAATTATAAGTTGTATTGGAGCTTATTGATCTAACTTTGATCTTAGCCTTGCTTTGAGGGGCTGGGGTGGGGGGGGGAGGAGGTGGTGAGTGTGTAATGGATGACCTTCACAGGTGCCTTTTAATCTAAATAATTCTATGAGTTCTGAAGACTGGTAAAAGAAAGATAAAAGGAATGAGGAAGGAAAGTCAGAAAATTAGGCTATGAAAGGAGGAGCTGGTTTAGGGTAACAAGCTTTTCCATCAGAATGAATAGCTCTTTGGCAGGTGACAAGCACGTTCAAGGGGAAAGAATAAAGAGAAAATAGCTTGACAACATCAATGATCTCCAAGGTGTGTATAGCAGATCCTTCAGTGTCTGCTGCTGTTACTGGAACATCAGCTTCAACCTCACTCCTCACCTAAATTTCTTTCTCTCTTGACTTCTCAGTGTCTTCAGGGAATTTTTCGCTTATTGAGATGATTACTGTTGTTTGCAGATCCTTCTCTCAACAGTTTCAGGATGACATGAACTATTTAATGGCTTTAATGTTATTCACATGAGTTCTTGACATGGCACTCAAGTCCTCATGAGATTATTAAGGTTAAAGTTAGTGATTCAATGCTAAAATCAGCATCCCATATTCTATTCTTCAGACTGTTTCAGGATCTGATTTTACGTTTTGCCATTTTTTATTTCTCTCTAATATGTGATACCTTGACTTTCCATAGTTGGTATTTTTCTCACCTTGATCCATGCAGTCCTGTGCTGCCTCTAGGTGCGTATTTGCTACATGGCCAGATTTGCTTCCTTTGGTAAAGCTGAATTACTCAAAGGAGGCATGCCTCTTTTTGCATTGCTCTGTCACATTCACATATGCAACAGTTCTGAACCACTGATAAGAAAGGTTGATGATATATAGGAAAGGTCATGGCATATCCAAGATTCATAGACACTGCTGATGATCCCAAGTGAGGAATAGCTAGGTGCATACTTCCACTCAAAAAATGATGCTTAATCTACTTCTCTGTTGGCAGATAGTCAGTCTTCACAGTACTATCACAAGACTAATATTTAACACATTGGAGATAGATTTTATACTATGGAATGTCCAATTGATGTTTCCAAAAGTAAGGAATGGAATAGCGTAGTTGGAAAAGCTTCAGTGCGCAATCCCACTCTGTACACTGCTCTGTCTTTTGCTAGTTTTGCCAGTAGGCTCCAAAATGTACACATCTAAAATATTTAAGAAAGATCACAATTCATGATTATTCAGGTTTCATTTCCAAATTGTTTTGGATAATAAGGACTGAAATAATAGATTCAAAACAAAGCTGGATGCAATCTATAGCTTTTGAGTGTTGTTTTCTGGGGGTTGTTTTGTTTGTTTGGTTGTTATTTTCCAGAAGATAAAAAAGAAAGAAACGTTGGAAATGTGAAAGTAAAATATGTGCTTTGAAGAAAGGATCATATATATGTTACTAAAGATTAATACTTCAGGGATTGAAAGTTTTTTTATAAAGACGTATTTGTCTTGAAAATCTCCTTAAAATGAAAGAGTTTCAGCTAATTTTAGAATAAGAATGTGTGCCACCAACATTATTAAGCAGGACAAATAGAGGAAGGAGGAGAGGGACTGGTATAGAGACCATTGAAAATGAATCAGAGGTGATTCAAAAGCACCGGAACAAAACTCCTAGGAAAACAAACAAACAAAGCACACAGAAAAAACCCACACCAAAAAAAGCCAAAAAACCAACCCAACACACAAAAAAAAAAACCAAACACCAAACTTGTCTAAAAGAATCAGAGGCCTTTCCTTATTATTTAGTATATCCACTGTCTTGGAAAAAGATTCACACAGTAATCTGCTTTTCTTCATACAGACGACTGAGAATAACCTTCCTGTATTACTATAAATATTTCCTAAACAGAAAAACTTTTTCTTCCTCCCCACCAAATAAACAAATTAAAGTTTAAGTAGAGTATTCATTACTCATAGAAATATCTTTATTCTGGAAAACTACTACATAATATATCATTGCTGGTGAAGCTTACAAATAGTTACTTGGTTACCTAGATATTTAGCATTGTAATTTACTTGAAATCTTGTCATCTGAGAAAAGTCTCTATTTGTGAATGAGGTAGCTAATGGATACTGGAATAAATTGCTAGTCCCAGTAATAAATGGCCACTGGAACCTGAGCTGTATGTAGTAAATCACAGGAGAAGTTTGCATGTTCCATTAGAGTTTTTTATTTTCTGCAAACAAGAATGGAAACAAGAATGTAAAATGAAAATATTTTTTGTTTACCCCATAATAATGCAAAAACATGGCACATTAAAGTAACATTCAAGCCTATGTGAGTTGCTTTTTATATTTTTTAAATAATTCTTAGATGATCTCTTAAATACGTGTCTCTTTTCTCTTTTAAAGTTATTACCTGTAATATTCTCAGAAAGACCAAGAGCCTGAGTCAGAGAAACAAAATGCTCTATGTGTGATTCACGGCTTTGATTAATTTTTTTTAGCCAGTGGGCTCTATTTACTGAGATACATTCAGCAGCCTAAAAAGCTTTCTTGACTTTTTAAAAAATATGTTTGTATAAATTATTTATAAACCATTGCTATTACACCATAACTTCTACTGATTCTCCCTCTGTTCAGCTGTATGACAAAGTGTATTTTCAGAATTACAGACAAAGTTTGAGGTCCGATCCATCCTCATATTTATGGGTTGTTCAGATCTTTATTGGAAAGCAAGTTCCACATGAAGATGACCTATTGAGTCAAACTGTCAGTATGGTTCTTCAAATGAAAGAAAAAGAAAGAGCAGCTCAAAGAAAGTAATTTCTATGTCATGAGCTCTCATTAACTCAGCTTTCTGTACCAAGGGTACAAGATAGTACTGTAAAGTAGACCAGTGCAGCTATTAAAACTTTCCTCAATTGCTGAATTTCAGGGTAATTTAAAGATAAAGCAATATGGGCTGAATGGAATTGTCACCTAGGCAATCCCTTTAAAATTATTTCTTCGACTAATGCTCAGTCTGGCAAGATTTGTCTCTCTCATCACTTTTAATTTAGAAGAAACTGAATTACTTATTACTTTCACACCAAACTGCACTAATTTTACTATTTTTGGAATTTCCTAGTTTAGAATAATTTAGAATATTAGAATAGCAATGTCAATCTTATGGATCAAATCTTGCATTCGTCTTTTAAAACCTTCCCTGAAAAAAACCAAGTACTCTGTAATTTAGCTGACACTTCACCTGTATCTTCAATTATTTGACTTGAAGGTATAAAATGAGGTATTCTTTTTGCCTAATCGAATGGTCTAAAACCCCCAATAATCAGAGGAGAAGCCCAGAAAATTTACGATTGCAGATGTAAGATTCAACAACTATTTGGGTATGTCCAGAGATAAGCCCAGCTCAGTAAAGTGAAGGGTCAGCTTACTCAAGCGTGAGTAGAGAGTCAGTAGGAGTTTTTCCAACGTCTCGAAATCCAGTCTGTCTCATCCTAGCCTGACCAACGGATCTGGATATGCTGGGGTCTTCCCTATAAGTGTAGATTAAACAGACATATTCCATTTTTCTTAAGTACTTAAACACTAGCCCATGGAAATCCTGCATTAAGAGTTTGCTTTCTCCTTCTTTCTTCTAGAAACTAAAGCAATGTGCCACTGAAAATACAAGAATCAGAGGTACAGACGCAATATGCCACAAGCTGGCCTGTATCTTAATCTAATGACAAGAGTAATCACCAAGGGAGAGCATAATGTTCAGATCATCTTTCTCTGAAATGTTCTACATTTCACGTTAAATACAAAACAAAAAGAAACCTGGGTGAAGCATTTTCTCAGAGTACAGATTTATCAATCAAATCTAGGTATGTATGTAATACACAACCCAAAAAAATGGGCAGTTAAGCTGATATCTTGTATTTTGAAGCTGTCAGCAGTACTTAGGTAGATCGTATGCCAGCTAATGTTAATAGAACGTGTATGATGGGACTGTAACTCAAGATCATATATTCGTATTAATATCACTTTTTTGTTGTTGTTAAAAATACCAAAACAAACACTCTATCTTATGTGTTACAGGCAATGAAAGAAAGATTCCATGCTGCCCAAAGGGAACCTGATGGAAGAATGGAGATAAGGATAATAGAAAGGATTAGAGAGTAATACCATATCATTATTTGATTAGAAAGTCAAAAGAACAGAGGAATGGGTTTAGATTTCAAGTCACAAAGAAGAAGATTAGGAAGGGGAGTAACTGTTGACCTTCATTCATGCCCCTTTTTTGAGGAATAAAGCTCCATACATGCATCAGTACTTGTAATCATAAAAAAGGATATTAATGTCATTATTTTCTGCACCTGATGGTCAGGATGTACCAATAAAGCATGAAAGACTGTGTGAGACTATCTGCTGAGGATCTAATTTAATACCCATATGGCAGTGAATATCTGAGTTCATGATCAATCTCACAAGTCAGATAAAATTTAGAAAAAGTAGTTTGGTAACTGTAACAGAAACTGAATTTATCCTATCATGGCAAGAAGGCTTAATTTTTGTTATGTATAATAGGGAAAATCTAAACTCTTTTTTTTTTTTTTTAAAGGAAAAAATCTAAATCTAATGATGTAAGAAAGTAATACTAAAGGCAACTATGTAAACAAGTCATTTTTCATTTGAACCAATTTTTTTAATTACATAATATACAGTCAACCCTTAATTAGGAATCTGGTTAATGTTGCATGTTAAGAGCTGTTCTTTTTCTGTGTGATTTAGAGAAGGAAATTGACTTCTCTTTGACTATGAATCATAATAAAGAAAGATACAACAAGCCAACAGAGGAGTGGCCACTGAATGTAAAGCACTGAGGCTACTTGGTAGTCCTAGAAAACACCTACAGTAATTAACCAAACAGAAATGGTACCAACTTAAAAAACCACATTCCCATGATTATCCATGCTGTCATCCTGATGACAGCAAGCCTGATACTGTTTTGTTTCAACCCAAAGTATGGTCTGTCTCGGGCCAGGAGACATTCTCATTGCATAGTGTTGATGCATCCACCATGTTTTGCAGAGCAAAAGATTTACCTATATGACCATAAGCAGTGCTATGCCAGTCAGCCTTTGGGTCACAGAATGTCTCCTGCCACAGTTGGTGGTATAAATACAGCCCAGCAAAGGAACTTTCCCTCACAGTTGATAAAACAAAAGCTACATCAAGTACTATGAAGATGAACAAGTAGGAAGCATGATGCACATGATGTATGGCTGCTACAGTGTCCCTTGCATCTATTACCATGACCTTGGTAACTCTGGTCTTGAGATACAGCAAAGCCCAAATAAACTATCTAATGCTTCAGTAGTTATCTTTATAAGTTCCACAAAACGCTGAATTCATATGTATGCAATATAAAAGGCATCAACCTCTATTCATCATGATACAGAAAATATCAAAAAACTCTTAGCCATAGAAGTCTAATGAAAAATTGTAACTCCACTAGCCTGTGTTTCAGGATAATTTTGCACAGCTATGATCTGTTTTCTGTCTCAAATCACACTGCCTTTGAGTTGAAACACAATGTGGTGAAATGTCAGGTTTGTTTCTTCTACTGGTCACTGAGAATCTATTAGGTTGAAAATAGTATTAAGCAGTAATTTAAAATAAAAGTATCAAAATAAAAACAATAAATCACCTCTCAAAGAAGAAATCATAACAACAATAATACCATTATTGAAATCTTTAGTTTTTTAGATTTCTTAAAATTACACAAATTGTTCTGTCTGAAATGAAAAAATGCCATGGAAGCAAGTTTTAAAAATGATAATATACATATTTATCTTCTATCATTAGCTATGGGGATTTTAAGTTAACAAAAAAATACTGGTATAAACAATCAAATATCAAAATATTCTCATTGCTTACACACGTTTATCAAAATATAAGTACTCCGATGCTATCACATAGAAATATGTATTATTTAGTTTTGTGCATTTGCAGTTAAGCTAAAAACCCTGAATTGTTATTGCTACAAAGCTGCTTCTGTAAATCCATCTCATAATTTAATTTCAAGAAAAATCCAGTGAACCAGTGGACTAAATTTTACATTAACAGAAACTGGTAGAGCCTGGATGAAAACCAAAACAAACAAGCAAGCAACAAAACAAATCAAAACAAAAATAACCACAAGAAAATAAAGCCAGTGATGCAAATGCAATTGCTCGCCACCTCCCACAAATAAACTGATGCCCAGGCAGTTTCTGAGCAATGGCTACCTCTCTACAATCTCCTCCCTTCAGTTTTTATTGCTGAGTGAGAGATGGAGTATCTCACTCTTCAGTTCAGGTCTGTCCTGGCTGGTCCCCTCCCAACTTCTTGTGCACACACAGCATATTCAATGGGAAACAGAGTGGGAAAAGAGAAACTCTTGATGCTATGCAAGCACTGCTCAGCAATAGCCAAAACACTGGTGTGTTACCCGTACTGTTTTAGTCACAAATCCAAAGTACACCAACATACGGGCTGATATGAAGAAAATCAACACCATTCCAGACAGACTCAGTACAATATACAAAGTTATAATCAAAAGCAATGAGATGATTACTGATCCACCTACCCATGCTCATAATTTATTCTCAGCAAAAACATGTATTTGCATGAAATTACATCCAAGAGTATCAGTAATTTAGAGGGAAAGAATATTATATTGTAATTATCCCAATACCAGCCATTACAAAGCAGAATTGTGATTACACTTACAGAAATCTAAACAAATCAGTGTAAAGAAATGCATCTGAAAAATTTAATGGGTTTTAATACTGAGTCACAGCACTAGGCAGGAACTACAAAACAGTATTTGAGACAATTTCTTCCATGTATTTCAAATTAAATTGCATGTATTACAAAAAAAACCCAAAAATTGGTTTTCATACTCCTCCTTCTTATATTAATGATAGGAGAAGTCTTTCATTAATTTGAAAGGCACCAGGAATATTATGAATGCAGACTAACACACATATGAAATATTTCTCTTGGGGTTTTTTTGTATGTGTGGAGAAGAAAGAAATAAAGTAATGTTTCTGTAAGTGGACATCTTAAAAGATTTTACAGTTCATACCTAGCTTTACCTTTGCCTGAAGTGTTATTCAGAGAAAAACCCAACAATGTTGCTAAGAAAACACTCAGAACTCTAGGTTGTCTGTTACATCTCAATGATTTTCTTTGGAAGGAGTTGGACAGCGTGCCACATAACATGACCATCTGAAAGCAACAAAGTTGCATCATTATGGCCTTAACTTCCACTCACTGGAGTTTTCCAAGTTGTTATGTTTCCACTGAAACAATTCTTAACAATAAAGATAACTCAGAGTCATAGAATCATAGAACAGTTTGGATTGGATAACCTTTAGAGGTCACCTAGTCCAACCCCTCTGCAATGAGCACAGGCATCTTTAACTAAATCAAGTTACTCAGAGCCAGTCCAATGTAACCTTGAATGTTATCAGGAAACATGTTGGCTTAGAATATAAATAATACAGTTATAAATATATATATACATCAAAGTTAAATATGAGGTATTATATATTTGTTCAGTCACTGGTGGTGATTATTCTCAACATCCAAACCCTTGAGAATTTGACCTGAACATCATTGCTTCTCAGCACTACCAACTTGTTGGGTTTGTTTGGGTTTTTTTTCTTTGACAAATGACACTGCCATATGATATTTCTTTTTGAGCCACCACAGATAACTTTATTGCATCTCTTGAATTCTTGAATCCCCATGTGCTTGCTAGGGTGGATTGACACTGCTGTCACAATGCTACACAATGACACTAAAAGCTAAATCAAATCTGGCTATTCAGGTGTGCCTCTCAACCAGACAAAAGCAATCTTACCCATTAAATTGTATTGATAAAAGGCAGCATGGCATTTTGTTTTTTCTTCTTACTGCAAACAACTGTATTTGACAATTCCTGGCACTGCAGCAAAAGACCCAATGACTGGTGCATCCATAGTCAATGGATTCAACAGCCTTTCAAAATCTGACATTCCTTTTCTGTGACCGTGGGTCACACAGAGGTGAAGAGCTAATCTGGCATGGACCTCGTTCTGGATCACTGTACAAGCTTTCATACATAGTTCAATTTAATTTTTTAGCCTATTCTGAAGGTGTGCAACATTTTTTCCAGGCTTAAAATTTCTTCTGGGTCAAGGTTATGGTGTCATATTTGAGTCACAATGGATGTGGGATACCCGAATTGGCTTATCTTGAAATTTCTTAAATGATGAACAGACTTTGTCATAGCAAGGTGACTTTGCTAATTTTCATTTTAGAGAAAATAAAACCATTAAGAAATAAAGTTTTCTTTTCTGGTTTAAACTATTAGGGCTCCAATGCCTTCTTCAAAAATATTTTTTATGTCTATCCATTACATCTCTAATAATTTACCTGTATGTACTCAAGTGAATTATTAGGTAACAAGAAAAAGAGTTTTGTTATAAAGTTAGATGGATATAGCTGTCAGCCTGGACAACAAGAAGACCAAATGGGATGTGTCTCCTAGCATCCATAATAGAAGCAGTCTGAAAGCAAAATGAAAGAAAAATCCTTCCATGCACCATTTGTTTAACTGGGATTACTATATAAACATGAGTGAAATTAGACAATTAATGAGAGATCTTTACTATGAGACATATGTCTTCACAATAACAAACAAACAAACAAGGTACAGTGCAGCTGTTAATAGTAAGACAAGAGACACATAAAGCCAGTAAAAGTAAACCTTTATTTTTCCAAGCTGAAGTCTTTCCTTAAAGTAAAGAAATTAAATTTCTCTTTTTAAAATAGAGACCTATGACCATTTTACTGTGCACAGCTGTACCTTTTAGTCTTAATTTCATCTTGATCTTCAAAGAGATCTTCTAATATGCCACAGGATGAGAAGAGAGCCTTAATTCTCACTATTTCCATCTTGGCCGGAAGCGTAATGTACCATGCATTTAGGAAAAGGCTGTTTTCATGGGTTATACAGACACAGGCATTAACACTTTCACTCCTATTCCAGCAGCAAAATATTGGTTAAAAGGCTTACACTTACATAAAATGGTTTCCTGGTTTGAGTTAGAGCAGAACTAATTCTGTTCAGTCATTTTACTTTTCAGCTCAGTTCTTCAAATTAACTGCACTGTCTGAAGATAACGGCATATTTTCACAGACAGTGCTCCTTCTAGCAGTGATAATGCTTGATGTTTATAGCTACTACCAAGGATTGGTGTGCTGACAAAGGTCACTGCTATATCTTTTGTACCATTTTGAAGGCTGAAGAAAGTAAAAGGACGCATCTGCAGGGAGGAGTGGATAAGGCAGGTGACCCTAAATTGACCAGTGAGTTATTCCATCCCATGTATGTCATATTCAGTATCAAGCTACAGGATCATGAGGGACAACCTCTCCTCTTCAATGGCTGGTGTCTGAGGAAGACTCTCCATTCTGCCTTTGATTCCAATCAATGTGTTCCTGGATTCAGTTAGAGAATACAGCTTCTGTATTCTAATACAGAATCCGCTGCTGAATACCATCTGGGACTTCTCCAGTGCTTGTTCCACAGCATCAGCAGTCAGTGGTGATGGTGACATAATTGCCATCAGGGATGCTGGGTTTGATACTGGTTTTGTATATATTCCTTTTTTTTTTCTTTATTAAAGCTGTCCTAGTTTTTTTCTTCTAATCCATAAATACATGTCCCTTAGTCCCTTTTTCTTGCCATTTGGGAAGGGAGAGGGGTGAAAAGAGATCATCTGTTATTTGTCTAGAGGCAGGCCCAGCCTTTAAACCTTAACAAAACAAAGGGCTTCCCAAGTTCCAGGACTTAGGTCAACAGATGACTCTGCAGGGGCACAACTGAATCCCATGCTGCAAACTGTAATGAACAGACTTGAGAGTCATAACAATGACAGAAAAAGTACTCCACTGGTAAAGCTGTAGGTATGTGGTGCTACAGGCAATCTGGTAGGTAGGGAGCCTTCAGTACTTTTATCATACAAACCCATTTGGGTTTGCTAAATTAGTTTTACATCACAACAGTTTTGCCAGCAGCCCACTACTAGCACAACACAAAAGTGCATTAAGACATCTTATCCTCTCTTCATCCTGCCTTTCTGAACTGTTATTTTACTGGTTTCTAACTTTAAATGGACCTTTACATTTCTGAAAATTAAGCAACATTTATTATTAAATCTTAGGGCAGGAAAGGCAGGGAAAATGGCATCAGACAGATATATAGACACAGATGGAGTATTTACTAAGAATATGTATTAAGAAATAATTTCTTTTTAAATGAAATTTTAAACTGTGGTTAATGGGTCTGAGCATATAAATACATCTTGTACAAAACTGCCTTGCTATTTTGCTTCAGTGAAGCCTCCTAGAACTAGCCCCTGCTACTTTATGTTATTCAAAATACCCCTGTTACTCTATATTTGTATATAGAGATCACAGATATGAGCGATTCAGGGAGCTGGTCTAATCTGATACTTTCAAAATGTGCAGCAGCTATGGCCATAAGGATTTCAGTATTTTAGTATTACGAGGTTCCAGAACAATCTGTTCAAAGATGACAGTAGCTCAGAAAAAAGCTTCAGATCACATCAATACAAAGGTAGCAATAATAACTGTTACTGTCACAATTTAGTAATGAATAGTGAAGTACAAATAACCAGAAATAGGATGGAGAAAAGAAAGAAATACAGGCTAGTGGAAAGATGAAGATTACACTTTAAACCACTGCAATGAATTTATCATTACTGACTTCAACCTCAGACTGTATTATTCTGAATGTTGTTTATTATGTCTCTGTTACTAAGGAGCTTACCCAATTTGAACCTCTGACATTCTCATCTCTGAAAACTGATAGAGAATTTTTGCATTCATTAACCTTAATATGCTTTTATCAGTCTCGGAATTAAAAGCAAACAAACAAAAAGGCATCTATATCCTGAACAGTAAGAGGTTCAGATGCAAAAACCAAAGTCACTGCAACAAGAACAAAAGGTGACAGTAAAAAACAGTTGATTAAATAAATATTGAAAGCAGACTTGGGTAGAAAGGACTGAAACAGGAATAAAATAATCAATTACCAATGGCTGAGGGGCATTTGATATGTGAAATCTTTTTTCCTTTCTTTTTCTTTTTTTATATATATACAGAGCAAGAGTATATGCTTCCATAGCTGAAATACTGAATTCAATGTAAGGAGAAAAAATTATTACATAAATGGAAAAAAAAGATCCCATGAGAAACCCAATATGGAACATCTATTTTTCACGTAAAGAGCGTCCGCTTTGTAGAGAATAGTCTTCAAAAGGTAAAGTTGCACAATGGGAGATAGGCTATCATTCAAATGTATAAGCAAAAATTAGGTTATTTCTTGCTTCATTTGGTATCCCAAGATACAAATTTCTTAGTAACATTTTTGCCACATTTTTGCAGTCATGAAGCTACAGGTGATATTTAGAGCCCAAAGTAAAACAGTTTGTTCACTTAGATAACACAGCAGGTAAACTGTGATTAATTATTGTTTTACAAAAGTTTTAAAAATAATTAAAATTAAGATTGACATAATGAACACACAACAACAGTAAAACACCTACTGAGCCCCTGTAGTCTATTAAATGACTCAGTAAGGCTTTGTTAGGTGCCTCCATACTGTGAAGTTAGTCTTTAGACTTCTGCAGTGGGGTTTTAATGCTGCTGCTGCTCTTACTACAAGGATCCTTGTTCATTTTCACATTCTGACCTGGGAGAAATATTTCCTCTGGGGAAGTCTGGGTGACAGTGGTTCATACCAGAGTCCAGACTGGCAATATACAGAGAAGCTGAGATGTTTATCTCAGTCCAAGCATCCTTCCTGGCATCAACAACTAATGTATTTCAGTCCTACCATAACTAGCTTTGAAATCTCATTTTATTGTAGTACCTCTCTTCCAACTGAGTCAGTAACGGTGCTAGAATGAAAATGAGGTAGAGGAAAGGGGAACAAAAAAAGTGCTTTATTGCAGTTACTTTCTGAGGGCATAAGGCTTATCATAACAGATGTAAATTCTACTTAAAAAGGTAATGATCTTTTATAGTTGATTTTTCACTGAGGGAACATTTAGAGATTCTAATTTTGTGAGCTGTTTAAGACATAAATTTTAGAAATGCACAGATGAGCCAACGGTGAGTTAAAGAAATACCATAAACAGATACATGAATTACCATGTGTGACACATCAAAATAAATGCAATACACTATATTCTCATAATCATTTTTTCACTGAAAGACTGATCATCACACCAGAACTCCTTTAAGACCTCAATTCTGACCTTCATTTTCCTACTACATGGTAGACTGAAATTAGAAAAGTATGTTATAAAAGAGTATTTTGTGTGCTTTAAGATTTTAACATTTCATTATCAGTTTTGTAGTTTTGGAAAGTGTGCTTTCCTTCCTTTATATGCTGTTAACTTGGTTGTGTAAGTCTGGGCCAAAAGATACACCTCTAGTAAATAACCTCAGTAGAGTTAATTTTGCAAATGTTCTCTTTTAGGCAGAATTGCCTTACAAGGTCTCCATCATGATTATAAAACATTTCTAACATTCAGATTTTATTTTTTTTTCTCATAAATAATGTAAATATCTTTACAGTTTTACAGTGGTCTTACACTACTATTTTTAAATGTAAGAAAGAAAATAAATTTAGAGATAAATATAGTGAAAGTAACTTAAGGTTTAATTGTTCACTAACACATTTACTTAGCTCTGTTTCCAAAATAAATTGTTTCATTCACATCAAAAATGAAAGGTCACAGGCCTCAAAGTCTGAGGTCTTAGGATTTTTAAGGTCCAAGAAGTGGTTTCAAAGATATCCAAATCAAAAGACAACTTGCAGAAGTTTTCTACCACCCCTTTCCAATCAATACAGGTTACTTGTATACTGCAAATAAAGGAGTACAGGCCCTCGAGGAGAGTCCTATAACTGCACCCTAAAACCTGAAATTGTAATCCTTACACTGTAGCACGGGATGAAATAATGACAGTTGACTTTAGAGAGCCCTCTCAGTCAGTTATGTACATCATCATTAAAGGATTCTTCAATTAAGCTCTCCAGTAGATGAAAGAAATCTTTATGTTGACCTGTCTTGAGACACACATCTAGATCTCCTGAAAGGTTTCTGAATATCTGAAACTGCAAAATTGCTCAGACAGTGAAGCTGTGAAGTAGTTTTGAGCTTCTAGAGCTACCTGCTGAGTATCTCCACAAGTGGCATGGGAGACCTAACAGCTTCAGAAGAGGTTGTTGAAAAAAACGGTACACTGCAGAGAGGGCTCTGCTTCACTAGACAGTAAAAAATGCCAACTGCAGGTATTTCTGATCTGTGTTTCTCCTTACTTGCATGCCTGACCCAGCACTTTCTCCTGTCGTCCTCCTTCCAGTAATACCCCAGCCACTTGTTCCCCAGGTAGGGGGAAATCCACAGCACACCAAGCTCTCAGCAATGTAATGACCAGCTTTCCTTCAGCCCCCATTCAACCTTCCCTTGGCTTTGGAGCCTTTTAACCATTGTGATTTTTATCCTTTTGTTCCAGCATGGGCATAGCTAACTCTCCTTTCTCTCTGAATCTACTAACAATATGATGCCAGCTGCAGGTGAATTTTAAGAAAGGTATCATCCTTTTGGAAGGTTAAGGAGAAACAGTTGTCTTCTCCCTATTCTGTGGACCCCAGTGAAACTTAGGGGGAGGAGAATGCCTGGCTGTGACTGGCAACGAGGTTTGGCTGGGGAGCAGAGCAGAGTTGCAGACCAGCTGCTGGGGAATTTTAACACCAACCAGAAAGGCAAGTAAATTTTAAGCACTTCCCAGGTTAGGCAGCTGCTGAGTAGGGGGTGTTTGGATTGCCTGGATACAGCCTTAAACCTAGAGTAACTGGCTTCTAACATGAAAGCTAATTCTCTTTGATGTCTCAATGTGCCATTTACGCTGCGCCACCAGGGAACTCAGACGTGCTGCACTTGCCTACCTGATACGAATTCTCCTTTAATAGTTACCAGATTGCCTATTAGTTAAAGCAGTATAAATGTAGTACATGCAGTTTATATACCACCTGCATATTCACAGTTCTGCCATGAACTGGGAAATGATAAAACTTTTACAAACATTGATTTTACAGCAGACTGCCTCTGGGGAAAATCACATTTTTTGTTAAGACAAGAGCCTTCTGCCAAATGGAAATCATGTCACTGAAAATCCCCTTCTGCGTTGTCCATTTAATCTCTGCTTGTAATTTTGTGGTTTCTTTTCTTTTTTTTTTTTTTTTTTCTTTTTAACCTTTCATGCTAAACAGTAATGCTCTGAGCATCAAAGATAATGCTGGCAGACATCCAGCAATAGGGTATATACAAAACAAGAAATATGAAGAAGACTTTTTTTTTCCTATTTGATGTGTCTGCCCTATATGTGATTAAGTTAAACAATCAGTCATATAAAAAAAAAAAACCAAAACAGGTTATGGTTATCTCTTCTAAAGTACAATAATCAGTATTATAATCTGATAGGATTCTTATTTACAAATACTGCTTTTATGAGGATATGTGTGCAGTAAAATGACAAAATTATCTGACAGTGTCTTTATGCAATGCTGACCAGCAGCACTAGAATTATGATCAACAACAAAAGCTCGGAATATAATTTATCTGTCTGTACCTTTTAGTAAAACTTTATGCTATAAAAGAAAGCATAAAAAAGGTGTCTGCAGGTTTTGTTCATGATGAATTCCCTTCCTCATGTTCAATTGTAAAAATATCTTCTGTTTCTTCCTCTCCTGAAGGCAGGAGACATTCACAGATAGAATATGGACAAAAGGAACTGCCAAATTTATGATGTATGAGATCAATTGATTGTAAAAAATGTGTGGATTGCTTTTCTTCCATAGAAACAACCCTGTCTCCGAACGCCACATTGACGTGTCTAAGAGCTGGGAAAAAATGCAGGAAAAAGTGCTGCTTGAGCTAGACATGATTAGTATATTCTGTCCTGAGACAATACCATGGGAACAATCTGTAGAAAGTGACATTTTCCTTGACTCTTCCTACAACCTCACCCACAGACATTCAAGGCAGAGGTGCATCACCATGACTATAGAAATGAAAGAAAGAGAATGAAGTTTTCAGCATTCTGCTGCTTTTCCCTCTTCTATACAGAAAGGAAGCATACAACTGAAAGTCTACATAGGAAAGTAAGTGTCGTATTGTAAATGGTTAACAAAATATGCACAGGTCAATAAATTCTCATCCTATCGTCTCCAGGAGTAATTTTAATCTAACAGGTATTACACTGTTATTGGTATGCAATATTGCAATTCAGTGTGACCAATGAAAATGGTATTGAGTACTAAATAGCCAGGAAACCAGTACGTCCAAACTATCTGCATCTCATTTCAGATTTAATTATTGTAATAACATCTCATTTGCTTCAAGGTATTATAATTATCTTCTCATTTAAATGGAGTGGTATTTTAATATGAATGCAGTTAATGAGGCAATAGGTTGAAAATGTCCATAGCATTGGGCTTTAAAGTAGAACAAATTATTTCCAAAATTGGCCATCACTGAAAGTTAAACGCATTTTCATTCTGCCAAATACAGAGTATACACTCAAGCGATTTATAATAATTTTCACAAATTGCAGTTATTTAAAGTTAAAATTTGATAATAAATGCAGGCATTAATTAAGAGTTCTGCTGCTGCTGCATGTGGCTATTTAGACTGTATCAGGCCATGATAAATGTAAATGTTCATTTAATTTGAAGACAAAGAAACAAGAAGAGTCTGTCCCAGAATGCTTTCTGTTCACCTGAACATAAAAAAAATATATATACTGCTCTACTTATAATTTATCTAGATAGCAAGAAAACATTCCTTCAATAATGCTGTGTAGAACAACTAGCATTTTATTTCCTAACTAATACCTATTGGATTATATGCCTTCAACATACATTATTTTAAAAATAATATTCTTAAAATGATTTATAATTGATTTTGAATTATAGAGCATTATCTGAAAACTTTAAAATACATGATTATTATTCTGATTTCCAATTTTAAAAACCCCCAAAGCCCATGGAGATATTAATGCATAAATGTTATTTTCCTGAAACAATCATATCCAGAACACAGGATAAAATGTTCCCTAAGAAAGTATATTAATTTTTTTTATGTCACTGACAGTATTTTGTCACTATTAAGTAAACTGTTACAAGCACCTCAGCCTACAGTAGTTATTTCCCTAAGGATTACTTTGAGACACTGCAAATGATTGGTACCATTTCCTACAACATTTCTGCTGCCTGTAAAAGCCTGAAACACTTCCTATTTTTCAAGCTGACAATTTTTATTTGGTCATTAGAAACTGTCAACATTTAAAATTTTTTAATTTCCTTTTTTTTTTTAATTTTAATCAGATATATATAATCATCACATATTTGACACACAGAACTTAGGATGACTCAGGACTACAGCAGAAATTCTTTGTTCTCTGAGCATCAGGGAACACTCACAGGGAGATGGTCTAACGAAATTTCTTTTTTACTAAATATGGTGAGATTACCATTAAATGATTACCTTACTTTTCTTCTACCCCAGTTAGATTTTGACTTTCAACCCTGCTCTGAATACTTTCCCTTCTGAAACCTTAGTTTTTTTCCTGTCTTCATTAATGTCATCCTTTCCCCTTTTTTTATTTTCAATCCAACAAAATTATTACAAGATGAAGAATTCTCATCAGAATAAAGTTTTCTTTTACTACAGTTTACTTTAAAGTGAACTGAAGCTGTATTCTTTCTGAACATATCAAATATCGCTACCTGGTAACATTTTATTCACTTCCAAACTTGCAGATTTTGCATCAAAATTATTCTATGAGGAGAAATATGGGGATGGACTCACTCAGATTCTTTTTTACACATCTAATATGCTGATACCACAATATATTTTCCAATTCTTTTATTCAAACTTCAGGCTTTCTGTGATCCTAACACAACCAAATGCTAGTAGACTGCTTGCAATCACTTCTGTATTTCTACTGATTATTGGCTAGCAGCTCTTGTTGACAGCTTCTGAAACCATTTAGCGATAACAGATCCCTTTCAAATTTCTAATATATCTGCCCTTTCCTGGCTTTCCCTGCTCCAGCTTGTCTACCACAGAACTTGCATTTTTCTTTCTTTTTTTTTTTCCTTAAGCAACCTATCAAAGGCTTTTGCATGCACTCGTGATAACCCTCTTGAATCTGTCACCAGCAACTGCAATTGTCAATGGGACACATGTACTTTTGCAGTACCTTCTGATTAAGATGTCCCAGAGTTACAGCTCTGTGTTTGGAAAAATCTAATACTCCTTGCATATTCTGCTCCACATGATTTATGCCTGCTGTGCTAATCAGTCATGTCACTCAACAGCTATTTTGAGTACTTATTGCTTATTTTTGAAAACTGAACAATTGATTCAATCAGGATGATGGATGGTAACCCTTTTAGCAACTTGCCATTGTCCAGAAATGTTCAGGCTGTGGAGCAACTGTCATAAAGGCACAGGGTATCACCTCATCCAAACCTCTCAGCAGTGAGATATAGCAAGGTACCATGTCATTGCTTTGGAGGCCTTGCAGACTGCTGCCATTAACAAACATTTGTATCTGAAGGTTCATTTTTAGAATAATAGAGTCAGAGAAACATAGAATCGTTTACATTGAAAGGAACTTAAAGGTCATTAAGTCCAACCATTAGCCTAGCACTGCCAAATCCACCACTAAATCATGTCACTGTGCCATATCTACACATCTTATAAATACCTCCAGGGATGGCAACTCAGCCCTGGGCAGCCTATTCCAGTGCTTGACATCACTTCTCATGAAGAAATTTTTCCTAATGTCATCTACCTGGACTTGGGCAGAGTTCAACACCATACCACAAAACATCCTGGTCTCTAAAATGGGAAGATATGGATTTGATGGATGGACCACTTTGTGTCTGGCTGGTCACACTCAAAGAGTTACAGTATGGCTTAATGGCCAAGTGGAGACTAGTGCCGAGATGTGTTCCTCGGGGATCAGTACTGACACCCGTGCAGTTAAAGATGGTGACATGGTGACATGGGACGGTGGAATTGAGTGAACCCTCATCAAGTCTATGGATGACACCAAGCTGTGTGGTGCAGTTGACATGCTGGAAGGAAGGGATGCCACCCAATGGGACCTGGACAGTCTTGAGAGGTAGGCCCATGCCATCTTTATGGAGTTCAACAGGGCCAAGTACAAGATTGGATGGGCCTTTGAGCAACCTGGTCTAGTGGGAGATGTCCCTGCCCCTGGAAGAGGCTTTGAAACTAGATGATCTTTAAGGTCTCTTCCAACCCAGACCAATCTATGTTTCTATGATCTGGCTATTTCTTTACTTTTCCTGACATCAGTTTACTTCTTTCCTTGTCTTTAGCTCTCCGAGTGTTCAGAGCAGGAATATAATGAGATCACGTATCTTACAGTTTCAAATGATCCATGATGTACTGCTGGGGTCTGTTACTCCTTACTCTTGCCTAGAAAGTCATCTGCATTCTTCTGCCCATGTATAAACCTAAAATTTAGACAGGTGTCATAATACCACTATACTGTTGTTTTCTACTTCCACTTCTGGGGCAGGCATTATTTTTATTTGTCCTAGACCACTAGAATCAGCCTTCACTTTCCTCATTCTGATAAACAGTCTACCAAATCCTAGTATCTTGGGAAGGAAGGTTCTCTAATATTAGTTCTTTGTCCTTCCATCTTTGTAAGTATAATCATTCTTTTCTGTTTCCTGTCTCACTGTCACAGTGTGCAGGGAGGATGTTAGTTAAAATGTTTTCATCCCACTGAGCCTCTCCTGCATAGATGTGGGTACTCTCATAAGCATACCAGAATTTGTCTTTTCCTCTGTGCTTGTGCAGAGCCATCTGTAGTGACAAAATAGCATTGCAAAAGTCATCAGTGTACTGAACATTTCATCTAGCCCAATGTGCAAAAGCCAAATGTCAGGTGCCAGATTTATGAGTCCACAGGATATAAATATTCCCTCTCTGGAAAGGTCATGCAAGATTATCATCAATAAATGAAGCAGACAGTGACAACAGTGTCCATTTCAGTACCTTCAGTTTTTTGTAGATCTATAATTTGCTGGGCAGTTGTTTTACAACCACCATAATGATTAGCCAATATGTAGTAATGTTATCTTCTGATTCTAATGGTCTTTCATAGACTTCAAATGACAGCTTTGCCATGAAAGAGCAATTTACTTTGAAAATGGCTTCTTAGTTGTGGTTGTATAGAGCCGATTCCTTGTACTTTACATGAAAAGTACATGAGTTGTCTCCAGGACAACTTACAGGATTCATTTCCCATTGGAGTTCTCTAGAATTTGTTGGTAAGTACTGTTGGGCTGTTAGTTACTGTGAGAACACTTTTTTTTTTCCTTCTCAATTTTTTCCTTCTTTTTGATTGATTTTATAATATCTTTTAAATTATTGTGCACGGTTCTAATTCATCTTTGAGGAGTCACTGGATTGTCTAGATGAAGTATAACCTGATGGTGTCTTACTGCTACTGTTCCTGCATTAATTCCAACATCATATCCAGATGTTTTCCTATCCAGAGTATTTAATCTTTATATGTTCTAGAACTGAAGCTATTCTTTGATCCCTCAACTTTCCACATAAAATTTTGGTGAAATCCTTCGCTGGCTTGTCTCTATTGGATATGAGGCTACTGTAGCTGCAACAAGGCACTTCCATGCCTTCATGCCATCTGTCTCAGTAAATGTAACTTCTACAAGCAAGGACTCTTGACTTGTCAAAAGGCAAGCTTTAGAGAAACACACACTTTCCCTTGTGTGTGTAATCTTTTTTTTGCACAGTGAGATCTATGACCTCAGACTTGCATGTCCACTGAATCTCTGTTCTGGTTTCTCTCTGAGCTGTTAAACTCAGACATCTCAGTACATCAGACATGCCAGTACTTCAGTGCTGCAATGAATAGTGCTGCAGTAAGCACAACTGTAAGAAACAGAGCTTTCATGTGCGTACAGCATGCTCAAACTCTGCTGTTTCCAACTACATCAAAACCAACTTCAATTATGCCCTTAGTCCACACTAATATATGTCCTTCATGAAAACTGTTCTTTTTTCAATTCTGCTATAACCTTCATTATATTTCCCTCAGAAGAAAAAAAAAAAAGAAAAGAACAAGAAAGAAAAAAAAGCCAGTTACAGCCAAGAGTGCATATCAGAAACTTAGGATAAAGCACATGATAGAGAAACTATAATTGTTTCAATATCCCCAGAAGTCAGTGTGAAGGTTAAACTGAAAAGGAATTCAAGTATGTTAAGAGAGAAACACACAGCATAATCCCCATGCAATCTAAATGCATAGTAACACTACAAAAAACCCCATTTGGTTAAGACTTTTAGAGCTTGTGATTCCAAATCTTGTTAAACTGATTTTTTGAACATATTGTATTTTTTTTTTTTCTTGCTAGTTTCACACTAGTGATAGATAATTCACACATTTCTTTACCTTGGCATGTCTTAGAACACAGAGTGAAGAATGCCAATGTTTCTGTGAATGTACATATTTAACCCCTCCACCACTGCTCTTCATTACCATTTGAAAGAATGACTTTTAAGCAGTCAAAAATGCAACACAGTTTGTAGGCAGACATTATTGTGATTATTATTATGATGATTAACACTGATGTATGTTTTGTCACTAACTTTATGTTTACAGGTTTGTAAGCCTTGTCTGGAAGCAGAGGCAGCAAGCTTAAAACTAAAATATATGCTGTTAAGAACTACTTAAATGGTTAAGTTTATATATATTTTTAAAAAGTAGTTTACTAGAAGCTGATCTAATGAACAAAATAATTAGTGCAAAGGACTTAGTGTCCACATCATATGCCTTTGGAAGGACTACTTTGGATTAGTTTTAGTATGATCCAGAAAACTGAAGGCTCAGACTATTAAGATGCACTACTGGAGGTCATCTTCTGGTTTGCTTTTATTCTGTAGGAATACCTGACATGAACTCTGAGCTTGTTCCTTGCCATGGATCAAGCAAAGCAAGCGGAGATGATCGGGATGTCCTATTCAAAAATGTACACACAATCTGCACCAAAATGGCCACATAAATCCATGCTGACTTGCTTCACTGATAGTTTTAATTAAATTGAGCTTACAGCAGCACTTCTCATCTTCACTTAAGCCAGTCTGTATGTCTGAAAGCCCATCTCTATCTGCCTAACCCTCCCATTCCTCTCAGCTTGTATAATAAAAGACACAACTTTTTCCTACAAATTTTCCTACATTTCTATCCTTAGAACTTCAAGGCTCCAGTACTGCTGTGTGCTAAATGTGTGCATGCTTATTCAATAATATAACTACAGAAGATGGGAACGAGCTACCTACACTCCCTGTCCCCTGCCTAGTTAGTTTACTGTTTCCTATAACAGAAATGTGTCCAGAAATTGAAAATGTTCTTACCTGAAAGCATAACTGGAACTCTGACAATAATAAGCCCACACATAAATAAGTGCATGGCCACTTTGCAGCAGACACTGGATTTTTTTAAAAAAAAAAGCTTTGAATTACAGGGCATAAAATGACTACAGAATTTACCTCCTACACACCAAGCTTCTTTTTTTCCTTCTTTTTCATCCTGAATTGGTAGAAGGATTGTATCTTTCCTTGTGGAGTATGAGCAGTTTCCCTTCACAAAGGGAGCTCCACAGAACAGTGAAGAAAACTTCTGCAGGACTAATTTCACACCCAAGGCAACATGGGAACCTCACTATTAGATAACTCTGGAACAAGTGTACTAATGGATGAGTAGATTATCACCAGAGCAGAAATGCATGTTTGTTTACAGGTTTGGAAACAGGTACTGTCTATTGTTTCCATCTATTATTTGATTGTGGACACCACTATTTAACATAAAGCATTCTGCTTATCTTTGCCTCTTTTATGACATTGTAATATGATACCTTCTCTTCTACGTTACCATTCCCCAACCTGGTCATAGCCATCCCATTACTGCCTCTCTCCAGGGGAGTGAGCAGAAGGGGTGCAGCAGACTGAGTGTGGGAAGCACTTACTTGCCAGAGTTCTCTTCTGGAGAGCTCCAGCACTCCCCCTCACTGAAATGCTCTGGCTTTGTGGGTTTTTTTTTCTGCTTTTCATAAGCCAAATTCTCCTCTCTGTCTAGAAAGTCTGTGGGTGTATTGTGCTTCATCTGGCAGTGTAAGTGTAGAAGAAAAAATCTAAAAGATCTTTGTACCTTAATAGGAAAGCTCCAATAAATCTTGTGAATAAAACATCGCTGATAATGCAAGCACAGATTTGAGGAGGGTGTTAAATTACAGAGGGTGCTGAAGTAGCAGAAAAAGTGATGTACTTAAGTCTACAAAGCAGGTACATCTTGTCCACTGTATAGGAAAGCCTTAAATTTTAAAAGATAAGGTTTATGGCCTAAATGTACAAAATTATCATTTCAATGAAAATATGATGGTATATTTATTTTAAATGGACTCTCTTGTTTTTAGATATACATTAAGAAAGCACAAGTCGATAGATGTCATTAGCCTAACATTTCCAACCAGGCAAGGACAATCGAGCATCTCTCTATCTTGCCCTAGTGCCACATGTAAAGTCTGACTCTTCTTTAAGCCAGAAAAGCAAACAGATTAGTCAGAAGGTTGTGTGCACCCTACTGCAAATTACTTTCTTCAGATGAACGTGAAAATGTAAGCAGTCAAGTCATCTCCTGAATTTTTTTTTAAGGTAAGACAGTCTCTTCCATAATGCCTATATTATTTGTACCAACTAAAAGCAGTGCAGAGAAGACCAAAACCAGCTATTGAAACTGTTGCATCTGTGGGACTAGGGATCTGAGGAAATACTGGGCCTACTTGCTCAACTAAAGATACTCCCAAAGACAGGGAGATCAATAACACTCACAAAACAAAACAAAAACAAACCCCAAACAACAGCAACAAAAAAAAAAAACCAACAAAAACAACAACAAAACCCAATTAATTTAATCCCCCATTTTGATATGTGTAATTTTTTATGTTGTTTCAACTTGCAATAATTTTGACGTCAGGCAGCAATAGCAAATATAAGCTACAGAAGATCTAATTACGTCCTAAAATAATTTCAAATGTCAGGTATGAAACCATCTGATGAGAAAAAGCAGACATAAGTGACAATAATTAAGTTCTCAGTAATGGACTGTTATTCCCAAGATCATACTCCTTCAGTATGAGAAAGTTGAGCTGAAGTATGCAGTTGGATTCTATGGAAAGCAAGAGCTGCCATCCTGTAGAATTTGATTGAAAGAAGTATTTTTCCAAAAACCAATATTTCATTTCAACTAGTATAGGCTCAAGTGAGTCCTAATTACTGCGGTTCTCTGTATTTTTATTCCCTCCAACAGAAAAAGCCTCTAAAACCACTTAAATCACTTCCAAGTCATTAATGGTCTTCAGATCATCACAACAAACAGTAAGAACCGGAGAGTTACTAACAATGATACAGAAGCAGTCTGAGGACCATTTAGACTTCTGATCTCAGTGCATTTTGAAAAGAAGTGCAAAAGTTCTGCTGCATCGCAGATGTAGCCTGCCCCTAACACATAGAGGTGATTCAACCAGCTCAAAAGCTACAATGGATTTTGACAGCTAAGTCCAGGGATGAAAGGCACCCCAGCTTTATCTCTCCTGAAGTACTTGTTCAAAGAAAAATAGCTGGCCAACTGATCTAAAGCAAAACATTTCAATACCAAAACAATGAAATTGCCTTACATCTGAGAGGAAGTATTTTTTAATGTTGTTTGCTTTTTATTTAAAATTATTAAAATAATAAAATTGATTTCTAGTTTTGCTTTTCTTTTTTTTTTAATCTAAGCTCTACTTTCTGCATTTAAAACACATAAGGTTCTCAACCACTTTAGAGACTGACATTCCTTGAACTTGAAAGTAAACAGAAATACCAGCAAGAAACATGATTATTCTTTCTTCCAGTCTCATTATCTTCTAGTTTTTATTACAAGCAGTCAGAAAACAAGTTAATTTTTGTCAAAATCTGAGGAAAGGATGCTACCTGAAATGTTGTGTTCCAAGAAGGGTAGCAGGAAGGGAACTAGTAAAATATCACCAGGCTGCTGGGGCTGCTTTCTTGCCTGGCAAAGGCAAAAGAGCTTGTTTCCAAAACACTGACAAAACCCCCAAGAAGCTTTGCTCAGATTGTGAAGTTATGCTGGCATTTTCTTGACTATGTTTATAAGTAGTGATCACTTTACAGAGAGATATGCCAAGAATCACTGGAAATTACTTGGGCGAAGTACCACAAGAACAGCTTATGATGTTTTCAGAACTGTCTTTGCATCGGTTACAAGAAACTGCAGGATGAGAACTCAGAAGGAAACAAGGCTTGATTTTACAAGTAGTGATTTTATCACAGTCCCAAATGGAAAACAGAACGTGACTCCATCTTATGATGCCCTAAGATATGAAGTCTAGGTGGATGAGCCACAGATGAAGCACAAAGCAAATGTCCAGTCAGAAACAAATTAATCCTCTTCCTTCTCAAGAGTGTTAAGGTTGTCTAACCTTGACCTTCACCTAAGAGTCTGTTTTCTAAACTGGATATATCTGATTTTAGCCATTCATCAGTGTTAATTTTCTTTCATACTGTTTAGTTTCCCAGCTTTTCCAAAAGGGAAATGGGATGATGATGGGAGAGTAACTTCTGCTTTTTAGATTTTCACAATTTTATTATTTAGCTTAAAATGAAAGCTCATTAGTCTATAAAAAAAGCACACAGTGACCTTAAGGTTACCATACCTTCACTGTAAGGTAATATTTGATTAAGACTTTGACATATAACCTCAGAAGTTTCATGATATGGCACAAAAAGCTGAGCTCAGCTGCCTGACATCTCTGTTGTGTAACACATCTCTATTATGATTTCTGAATGCATGTTCTGCAGCATGTGAGGAAATTAATACACATATAGATTAAAAAGTATATATTATGTAGATAGCCTCAGCACTCAGAACTATATTGCACTTTCTTTGCCCTCAGTCCTGCTTTTTTTTGCTGTAAAATTGAGCCATCTCCTTTGAACACAACACCCCCTGAGCAATCCCAAATTTATAAGCACACAGAACATCTCAGCCCAAAAAGCCACATCTGGTTTAGTCACTGTGCAACCACAGATGAGCAACAACACAATCTTAACATAGCTTATACCAAAGTGAAATTCAAAATGCTGCTTACTTTGCTGCTTACATGACAACAAAATGATGAGAGCAACAACAAACACTGAAACCGTTCAAGAAAGCAAACTAGAATACACACTAAATTTACGTGTCAGATGCATCCCAGTGCTTTCTCTAGGCTCTCTTCCTCCCTTGATGTAATTTTTCCCTTTGACCACATCTCACTTTACATCAAAAAAAGTCATTCTTTCTTCTAGAATGTGCAAATTGGATGTATGGTATGAGATGAAGAAGGGTAGGGGTAACATGAATCTTAAACTGACAAATAAAAGAACTAGAAAAGAAAGTTAACCCAAATAATCTACTCTCACATATTCAGAAATCTTTGAAGAGCTATGTGCATATTTCAAGTTGCAGCAGGCCTGCAGGCAGCTTTAATTTGCATGAACGGCTCTAGCACAGAAGCAAGAGGCTGGATGAGTAGATGACCTTGGCAGCATTCTGAGGGTCACTGAGATGGAGTTTCTTCAGTCAGGCTCAGAGGCACTCCTTTGGTATGATAGAAGACAGTATTTTCTGTCTTAAGATTTTTCTTTACTTCAGCAAACATATTTCCAGGTGCAGTAAGGCTGTAGATTCTCAGTTGAAATGTGACTGTTGCAGAAATTTGAGTATTATCTGTATTCTATTACAAGAATGCACCTTGTGAACTTACAGGTATTTTGGGACACTTAATAGGCCATTGCTATTCATGATGATGTTAGCCAACATAAATAAAATGTGTATCTTATGAGGTTTGGATTAAATATCATCAAACCAGCATGTGAAGAGCCACTGCATGCCCCTTTCCCTTCCACTTCGGAGATACAGCCCCAGAAAATATGCAGGTAGTATGCTTCAGGCAGCAAAAATGGCAGCATCACCATGGTTAGATACCTATTTCCTAATTAATTCAAACAGTTTCTGCTCACTACCCACTGATCAAGTCTGTTACATTTTGGCTGAATACCATTAAAGTGAACATAGTTATCACCCATGCTGTTACTATAGATAAACAAAAAATAATTCATTTCAAACATAAAAAATATTATCCTAATAAAAAATGAAAGAAAGATCTTAAATTCTAAGTACAATTCATGTGCCTAAAATTTAAACACAAACCCAATAAGCTTCTATGAAGCAGACATTCAAATTCATATGTTAACAAGGAGGACTTTTATTTTTTTGGTGATAGTTCAAGTTTGCAATTAGATCAGTGTATTTCATGGCTAGGAGGATGGATAGGATAACTGCAGGAGCCAATAAAGATGATGAGATAACATAAGCTAAAATGGCAAACATATGTAGAGCTACTCTATTATTCCAACATGTTTCATCTTCTAAAAAACCTGGGCATACCAAAGATGAGACAGCAAGATGACACAGTGGAGAGAAAAAGGCACATGTTATACAGAACTCTGCTCAGTTTTCTTGACCCAGAAATAATATCTCACAGTCTGATCCATTTATTCTTACTTTGTAGATTTGATTACAGAAACTCATACTCAGAAATGGAGACAAACTCCTTAAAAAGACTCAATTTAGTGAAAAACATTACATTTTTAACTGTAGCATGTTTTGCTTGGCAAAACAGATTGTCACAAACGTGTCATTTTTGCATTCACTTTGTGTTAGTTCCTTCTGAATTCAGAGTTTGGTTCAAGGTCTGTGTCCTGCTATTCATAGCCCTAGGAAATAATTCTTTTGTGTACGGGACCATTCTGGTTGAGTAAACTTAGACAGCTGAAAATCACAATAACAGACTTGAAAAAAACTAACAAAACATAACAGGAAGAGCTTGATACATTTTCCCTTCTAAGACCTGCCTAAAAATTGGAATAGCAAAAAAGATCCTTTCCTCAGACACTTCAGAAGTCAATTTTTCCTGTAGAAGCCCCTGCAAAATATGCATGACGTAAGGTCATCAGCAAAGGTTGGGTCCCACACTGAAACAGTAAATGGTCTCGCACACACACATTTTAACATTTAAAATGAGAAAAAAAGCAGTTAGGATTTCTCTGCACTTTGTGAAGGGTTCAGCTCCAAATTAGGATATGGAAATCTAAGCGTCTACTTTTGAGGGATGCATCTAAGCTCTTATATAGCCCTTGGGAAGCTAATACAGCCAATGGAGCCTGGAGAGCAAGTCCAGTCTCTACAGCTACCCTGTTGATCATTTTGAAAAATCCACATAAGTAATTCTGTAACATATTCTCTTTAGCCCAGAAAATCCCCTAACAAATATAAAAGTTCTATTCATTTTGGCAGATCCTCCCGTCACAAATTAGAATTAGGCTATTCATTACTCCTGCTGTTTTCCAAACTCTTGCAGTTTTATAAGGAGTCTCACATAATATTTCCTTTTTTAAATCCCCAGTTTTTGTACTCTCTAAAATCCATCAACATCTTATACCTTTCTTTAAAAAAACTCACCAAAATTAGATAAGGAAACCAAGACGGAAATACGAACAATACACACTACAACATGCAGTGATGAAAGACATATTCATTACCTAAAGATACATGATCAGCTTTGGTAAAGTTTTCAAATAGGAATATGTAGAACTACTGATGCTGGTCCTCCTCCATCCCTCAAGATTCAGTTATGAAGCATGTCATGGCCATTGAAATCTCATCTACCTTAGATGATCTTCCAAGTCCACCTGACACGGATGCCTCCTCAGTACTGTCTGGTTTGAGAACAGAGGTGATCAATAACATTTTTTGTAATTACACCTATGAATTCTGATGACAGACCATTCCATGGGTGATGTGAGAGAGATTTGAACATATAGCTTAAGTTGAAGACAGTACCTAGATCATACCTATATTTGGCAAAAAACTGGCAGCTGCTTTTCATATACACTTCTAAGACTGATCTGTGTTTGATAAGGAAGCACTTCAACATACATGAGCTTCCTCATCCTGTAGAATAATTCCTTCTTAAAATTTATCATCTCATGCACTTCTCTATATATTTTGCTTTATATAAATTATATTTTCCACTGTGTGTAAATAAAGAAGCCACTTTTTAAACCTTTTTATTACATTTTCTTCACTTGTTTTTTCTTCACATAGGGAAGTGTGGCAGGTGCCCTGACAACAATCTAATAAAAGCCAGGCCTTGCCAAAGATCTGATAAATATTGGTTCTGCATCTCATGGACATTAAGTGGTTCCTCACGGAGATTAACTGGCACTTCAGCATCCAGGATCTTAGCCTGCCTTTGTCATGCGCTTGCCCCTGACTAGTTAGAATGATAGATCCTCCCCTTGAATATACAGAACACCATCTGAGGATACCTCTGTAAACTGAGTAGTATTTCTTCTGGATATATTCTTGACTGAGCCGTTACCTCCTTTACATGCGAAACCCTATTTGGGTACCCTTGTGTTGGAGGTTTTCCCTTTTATGAGTAAGTGTGCACACATTTTAGTTCATCTTTCCAGAAAGTATATTTCTTAAATCTTAGGAATTAGTTGTGTAGCAGTATATTCCTGACTGACATCTGAAGTTGTAATTTAATTTTGTCAGAAAGAGTGCCATGGCATTTTCATTACAATAAATCCACATTTTAGGTGGCTGCTGCTGCCTGTATTGTGGATGCCTCCATGACAAGAAGTCAGCATTGATGTTAAGAATAAATAATTCTCTACACAATAGTCATGATTTTCAATGTCACTGCAATGTTTTGCAGAATGAAAGAGGCAAATGACCAACTCTGAAACATTCTTTTTGAAGTCATTTTTTAAAAATCAAGCTTTCCAATTTTATTTTAATTACCTTCTGCCCATATTATTAATCAAAGTCAAAGTACAACTAAACATTTAAAACTGTCAAAAGATTTTTTCAGCATTTTTCTCACAGAAAAAGTGGGTTTTTTTCTTCCTGATTTCAAACATACTCAAAAATCATGAGAAAATTCAGTGTATTTAACTTCTATTCCCTGAAAAGCTCTGCTTTGAGGTCTGTTCAAAATATTGCTTGGCTTATACATGTTTTGTAAGAGGATCTGTCATGGAAAAAAAAAAAATCTTTGTATAAGTAAAAATGTCCCTCCTCTTATATGCTACTCAAACAATCCCTTACTAAAACTGCAAACTAAACAAAATCATTCTGTGTTCTATTATATTTGCTTGCAGTTATACCATCATGAGTGAACTGCCTAATTACATAAACAGCCATGATATTTCTGGGTCAGTTAGCAATTGAATTTGGAGGCACAGGAGTCCCAAGGATTATCTGAAAGTCATAACTGGCAAAAGCTACATCTGCAGTATTTCTGTATTTAACTTAAAGGGCAATGATTCAGTCACTCAACATTTGTCCACCAATCAACCAAATGCCAAGTCATTATTTTAAGCCTCTGGACTCAATATGCAGATGTGATTTTGTTCCTTCACAAATGAAGTAGCATTTTTCAGATTCTAAGAACGAGACTATTTTCAGCATTTTTTTACACAATACAGGCTTTTAAGAAAGAAAATTCAGAAATTTACAAACACATTAAAAAACCTTGTATTCAATAAAAGATGAGAATTGAATATATGAAAGTGAATGTACAAGCTGAGATAAAGATAAATTTAAGCTCTAAATGTGTATATATTACTAAGTTGAACAGCTAAAACTCTTCTCTGTTTTCTCAGACATTTCTTCATTTCCAGTTTCTTCTTCAGAATTATTCCTTGTTTACTGTTGTTTAAATGAGAAGAGAATTAGTGCATTTGAGCACAATGTTCTTGATTCAGAAGATCTAGTACAACTTTTTTTTCAGAGGCGAATTGCTGTCCATAGGTCTACTGTATGGAAGGGGACAGCTTTCATCCCTGTAAGAAATATGCAGAGTAACTGTCACCAGAACCAGCTGAGGAGAGGCTGTGAGCTGCTGAACCTCGTGCTAGCCTTAGTCTTGATGTTCTTTCTGCAGCTACCTTCTATTGCTCTAGCCTACTCCTGTCCTGGATTTTTCCCTACTAAATACTTCTGACAGAAATTTATGGCATCTTAAGATATCACAACCATAAGGATGGAAGATGAAATATTCCATACAATTTTGCATTTGCAGCACACTTTATTTCACTGTTCTTAGCAGGTACTAATGGCATGAACATGAACATCCATTAATTTGGATACAAATACTGCAGTCTTTACTCATAAATCTCAGTTAAAGTTTGTTTGCTTAAAGACTGAATTTAGTCATTACGCGTCAAAATAAATAAACAACTTCCCCCCCTCCACTCTCCACAAAAAGCTTTCAGTTGTAGCACTTGAAGAAAAAGGCACTTTAAGTCCATAAATGAGTCAGACCAAACTACCACTTTAATCAAACTTGTAGCACTTGGCTGTAAAACACTACAGAAAAGTAAGAAAAACTGAAACACCCTTAAGGATAATTGAACAAGCCAGGACTGCCATCATACAGGGAATAAATATTGGAAAAACAATAATCTAGAAAGGCTGATGTGGAGAGAATAACATTAAATACCCACGGAAGTTAATTACTGGAAAAGTAAAAAGTGTATTGAAAGGAGAAAAAGAGAAGATAGACAATAAACTTGCTAAACTTGATTCCAACTACTCCTTCTACTCCCTGTAGTGTGTAAATTACAGTCACCAGTCTGACAGGAGTAGATCCACAGTAATGCAAGAAGAACAAAAATTTAGCCCACACTTTTTCTACTTTATTGAATTTCATCTGTGTCTCTTTATTGGAATTCTTGGTAACTACCATTGTGTTAGATTGGAAAATGACAGAACATTTCCAATTCCTTTTTTCTCATTTCAGCATTTTTTTATTCTTTAGAGAAACGAGACAGGGTGCATTCACTCCTCTTCAATAGGTAGCTAAATGCCAAAACCAGTTGTAGCATTCATTTGGTAGTCATTCCTTCTCTATACAGGTGAAAACCACCCTGTTCTGGATTACAGATATCTACTTAGCATTTCACATTTAAAAAAAGACATAGCAAAGATGATATGAGAACATTCTCTAAGGAGAAGGATGAAGAATATAAATCATCTATGCATTTCAGCTGCATTTGGTGCTTCTCCTATTGGTCTCCAGCTGGAAGAACAACTGTTTCACACCAACAGCTGGAAGTAGCCCAAAGAACATGAAATGGAGCATGGGAGGTGTAGTGATCCCAATCAAAAGACTATTGTACATTGAGGAGATAGTGATCCACATACCAGGCAACGTGAGTTGCCACAAGCCTGTGCTGTTCTGTACTACACGACATACACAGCATGGCTTTCAGGACTGCACTGTGTTGCACTTATCCTTTGGCTGAAGCATAAGCTTAGGTGGCTAATTGTTAACAGTGGAGGCTGCAGGCAGCTCATACTCAATACTTGGTTCCATCACCTCTTTGTGCTTTTGCCTTAAAGTGAAGCAGCAAGTTCTGATGCGAACATACATTTCTTTCACCATAGAAATGATGCATAGAATTCTTTTTCTCCGAGAAATTACTAGAACTCTTCTAAAGGCTACAGTTCTGGCAAACCTCTCCACAAACAGGATCTGCAACCCGTGCTGTGCCCAGACTGGAGGTCCATCCGATGACACTGCACAACTGCGGAATACTACAAAATATGAAGGACCATGAGATTACCTCTTCTCTTTTCCATTTTTCTGTTGGTTCCAATAAATGGTATGCTTAGCAATACCTTAAGGACTCTGACTGCCTTTCTTACTGTGATTATAATGAACACTGCCATAACACAAAAGCCATACCGACTTGGAGTTAAATTGCCCTGAACACTAAAACTCTTGCTACAATTTTCTTAGTGCAGTAGAAGTATATTGCTATCCTTCTTTAAAACTGATACACATCTCACAAATTTACAGATTTTCATTATAATTCAAATGCTCACTTGTTCTCAGAAGCAGCTTAAGTAAATATTGAAAGGCAATTTCATTGAGCCCTAATTTAAATAGATGGTATTAAGAAAAAAATATTTTTGAGAGATGAAATGAGATGCAAAGATTTACATAGAAAAACTTAACCTGCCTTTCTCCAAAGTATTTCAGTGCAGCACTATGCATTCAAGACCACTGTAAGAGACATATTCTATCATGCTCTTGAACAGAGACTGTATCATGTGGTACCTGATACATGGATAGGAGGAGAGTACATGTCCCACGCCTTGATGTTAGCAAGGCACCCTTTGATACCATCTCCCATAATATCACTGTAGCCAAAAAACAAATACAGACTGGGTAAGTGGATAAAAAAAGTGGGTAGAAAACCGGCTGGAATGTTGACCTTGGAGGGTTTCAACTAGTGATTCAAAGTTCATCTGGCAGCCAGCTAACCAGAGGCATCCCTTGGACTGACAGGAGGGCCAACAGTATTTAAACTATTTTTTTAATAACCCAAATGGTGGGTCAGAGCTAAGTCTTGAAAAGTTTACTGACAACATCAAAGACAAACCTAGAGGTGGACAGCAGAGGATGAGAGGCAATAGACACAGGCTGCAACACAGAACCCTAGGATGCTAGAATGGTTTGTGTTAGATGGGACTAAAAAAAAGTTGCTCAAAGCCCCATCCAGCCTGACCTTGAACACTTCCATGGATGGGCATCCACAGTTTCTCTGGACAACCTGTGTCTCACCACCCTCGTCACCAAAAATCTCTTCCTTTTATCCAATTTAAAACTACCCGCTCTCACTTGAAAGCCATTCCCCCTTGCACTACCATTACAGGCCTTGCTAAAAAGTCTTCCTCCATCTTTCTTATAAGCCTCCTTTAAGACTGGAAGGCTGCAATAAGGTGTCCCTGGAGCCTTCTCTTCTACAGAGTGAACAGCTCCACNGAATGAACAGCTCCAACTCTCTCAGATTTACTTCACAGACACACGGTATATTCCAACCTCACATACAAATTTATAGTAAGGGTGGTCAAACATTGGAACAGGTTATGCAGACAGGTGATAGACATATTCCCTCAAGGGATACTAGACTCATCTGCAAAAGCCCAACAATTTGATCTAATCAGTTTCCTTGGGTGGAGAAATAATATATAATATAGCTAAAATTTGAACCTTCAACAGGTTACAGTGCAGTTGGAAAAGGAATTCTCTTGTCACCCTTTGAATGCTTCCAAAATCTCAAATATCCTTCCTGTCCTTTAACAGAATGTAAAAGGGAAGACATTTGAAATTTTCACAAAGTTTTGTTGTTTGTTTTTTTTTTTAATTTGGTCTAGGTCATTTGGTTATGACCTTTAAGACAATTGTTTCACTAAAATTAGCTTATTTTTTCAAAATGTCATTTGGTGGTGAAAAAAAGTGAGGTCTTTCACTTTGAAAAGGTCAAAAAGCTTTGACCTTTTCAAAACTCTTTTGAGAAAAAAAAAACTGTCAAAAAAGTTTGTTTTGTGAATAGCTGAATATAGTTGTTACAAGCAAACAACTCCATTGTGCGGACCCACTGCTCACATTAAAAACTTTGTGGTATGGCGTTCCGCAATGACACATGGTCTGACTCTTTCACCTTTTTTCTGCTTGCCTAGAGCAAAATTTCATCTTCCTTCATGAATAGCAGCAATCTACCAGGAAGCAACAATTTAACCTCATTTACTAACATATTTTTACCACTAACCATAATTTACAATAGCAATCACTAATAAAAATGCGTAAAATTCTAAATATTTAAATATTTTTAATATTGCATAATAGGTATAAAGAAGAGAAGCTAAAAAGGAAAAAAGTTTCTTACTCCATGATAGTGAGCATTCCTGTCTGACTTACAATGTTTTTCTCAACTTGTCAGAACTGTAGCACCTCTGGGCATGACATTTCTCTTGGATGAATGTCTCCTGCACAGTTTGTTAGACATTGCATACTGATGTGTTGTTTCCCCAAAGGTGACATCATTACAAGAGGTGTTATCTTTTTCATGTTGACAGAAATACTGTCCGGCTTTTTTTTAAGCAATCTGCTCCTCTTATCTTTCATTCTCTTTTCCCCATTCCTTTCACAGAGTATTCCTTTTAAGAATAATATTTTTGTCAATTATTGGCCACTTCTGCTACTTGCTGAAACAATTTCATACAGCTTCTGACTGAAACACCAAGAAACAAATCCTCCTCAATTCAAATAAATAGTCCTTTTTGTTTTTTCTTTCCAAGGTTGTTTTAGAATACCCTTCTAAAAAAAGGGCTACATCATCGGATTAATTCCTGTGTCACACAAATAATTTATTTGAATTTTGATTTTAGTAGAATACAAAAAACTGAGACACCCATATTCAGTCTCAGGTTGCTAGTATCTTTTCAGAGGTCCAGGTTCATAAGGAATTAAAAACAGTCAATATTTAAGGAATTTCATTCTAGTTTTCTAATTGGATCTATGAGGATGGACTCTTATTCACTTATATACTTTCCAATTCATTCTGAAGTCACTTGAACTTCTGTGAAAATGCATATGCCTATCAGACTGCTTCAGACTGCAATGCCATGATTTAAAATTGTGCATGATGGTCATATAAGGAATGAATTATGGAGAACTTCTTTGACAAAATTGGTGTTAGCAACATTAATTCATCAGCTTCTATCAAAGTGCATGAATCACTCATAGGAGGAGAGAGAAGGGGAAATTATGTGGCTCACTGCAGATTGTATTAAGAAAAATTAGGAATTTAAATTCCCTGCACCCTCATACAGCAAGACAGAAGTGCATGTAGGACAGCAATTCAGAATACCTAAACCAGACTTCTGAAAAGAGAGTAGATGATGTGAATACCTTTGATTTGCTTAGCAAGTAGAAGCAATACAGTGGATCGGATATATCCATATACACTAAACACAAGGCTAAATTGCCCTGAGTATTAGGATCAGAATGGGGTAAATATGACAAAAATGAATGTCAAAACTGCAAAGGCATGTCATACTCATTTCTCTTCTTCTCTGACAATATCTCATGGTTTTGATTTACAGCTGTTCAGTAGTAGTCCTCAACTAAGTAAAAACTGCCTATTCTATATGACTACACAGAAATAATTGTATCTTCTTTCTATCACAGTAGTTCCTGGAGGTCTTAAGGAGATGGTGGTATCCTCATTCCCATGACAGTCACTGTCCATAGAACAACAGCCCTTTGTGTGAGCAGACTGTGACACTGAAATAAGAATAGCTGAAGGTGGATGCAAAACTGGAAGAGAGGGAGCTGCTGAGCTCCTCATGGGGAAGATCTTAGATGCTCCAAAATCCCGCTTCAGCAGCACTGGTGCTCCTGACCTTGGCACCCAGAGGGAATTTAGAAGGACCAGCATAGCAGCATAGAGAATGAGTAGAAATTACTAAGTCTTACAGTATAACTATTTTGAGGGTATTATTACTAATGAAGTTGTACTGCATTATTTTGGGAATAAAAGCATTTGCATTATGATAGTTGGGCATGACAACGTTTGGGTGTATTTCAGGTTGATTGCTCAGGTTTCAGTTAGTCTAACAATAAATCTTTATCTCTACATATAGATGATGTATTTTATTCTTCCCAAGACAAGATTTTTAATATAACAGTACTTGAGCAATGAATGCAAATTTCAATGGGCTCTTGGCAAACACCAGCTCTGAATTATGTCGCTATGCAGGAACCAAAGCACAAAATCACCTCCTTAATGGTTTTCCAAGGAAAAAACAAACAAACAAACACACACACACACACACACAAAATCAACAAACAAAACCTTCAAATGTACCAAACAGGAGGATAATTTCTGCAGAAGTATTGTAGTCTTTTTAAAATCTCTCCCTTTGTTTCAGATTTTTAACTGCATTAGCTGCAGTATTAACTGCTATGGAAACTGTTACTGTTGCTGCAGTGACAGCAGCAGTGGTCAAAATGGTGCTTTAGATGCAGAAATGCAAACAGAAGCAGTATTCTGCTGCTCGATATTTTGGGTTGTTTTTCATGCACAAACAGGTTCTGTAGGGCTGAGAGAATTAAGACGGGAAGGAGTCAGAACATTGCAGCCACTGCCTGACTTGAACAGCAATATCCTGGCTGCTGCTAAAATCACTTGCAGATGCACCAGCGGAGGACAGCAGTGGCATGGATGGACCAAAACTCGGCACAGGACCTCCATTTTTGTGACAGTACCCCTGTGTCCTGAATTTTTATTGCCTTTGAACTCAAAGTTGCTCACTCCTCCCTCCCTCCTGGGCAACACCCTGGAGTACTTTGCCACCCATCCCTTGCTTATGGCACTCTCCAGGGATAAACAGCCAGCCCTCGCTTACAACCTGGGATCAGCTTGTTTATTCTTTCCATCCTGCAATAAATAACAGCAAAAGCAAAAAAGTTCATTTTTCTTCTCACTCATTGTTCGGAGAAAATAATGATGTAAGCACTTGAACTACACAAGCAGAAAGTAGCATCAGTTATCTTCCATGGACTGAAGCTCTTCTGTTCTAAGCAAGTAATTCAGCCCATGCCTAGATCTAGAGAAGATCTGGAAACAGGAGCTTAGAATTACAGGAGGATAGGAAGAATATTTTCCTTTTTTTTTGGTATATCTCCTGGTTTGGGAGAAACCAGGACAGTATCTTATGCCATAATGTCCACAGATAGTCAGAAGTAAAAATTATATTAAAAAAAAAAAAATCATCAGTTTCATCCTATTTATTGTGACTGAGACCAAGAAGTACATTTGCCATTTTCCTTTTAAGTTGCTGAAAGAGCAGCTTAAAAAAAGTAAGGTCTGTCTTTCTTTGGTAAGCAACAGTCCAATATACAAATATATGGAGATAAAATTTACTTCCAGGACTAGCAAAATTAAATTGAAATACTCTTTCCAAATATTGCTGTTGTCACAAATTCCATTTGTTCTACAAATTAAATCCTGAGCTGAGAATACCATAAAAACCAGAACAGGGTGCAAGCTACCAGAAGTTCATTAAAGGAAACAATTTTTAAGTACATCTGCAACCTGATCTAGTGTAAGATGTCTCCACCCGTGGCAGGGAGGTTGGAACTAGGTGATCCCATCCAACTCAAACCATTCTATGAACCTACATGATTTATGAAGTTGATATAAAACAAACTAAATATAGACGAGACATTCATGACATAGAATCAATTCCCAGCTAGTTTATGCATCAAGAAAACAAAAATAAATGGAATCTATCTATCAAAGAAATAAATATAAACTCACACTTGTTATCCTTCTGTTAATTTAGCAGAATAAAATCAGTTTCATTATTTTCACTGATTTCTCGCAGTCTGCAACGACACAAGGATTCAGTAGTTCGTTCAGTTTAGCTGGTTTTGAAAGCATCCCAATGACTGACAGGATGACAGAAGAGTTTTAACCTGACTACCACTTTCATAATGAAGTTTCTCTACTCAAAGAGAAACATAATTCAACAGTTGTATTACTTCCTTTGAAAGGAGTCTTCCATACTTTGAGACAGTGACCCTAGTCCAGAGGTTTTTTTCCCCAAGACTACTCAACAACAAGGACAAAAAGGAAAGAAGCTATTTGAAAAAAAAAAAAATTTTCATGTTATAAAATGGCTGTTTGCTCAGAACACAGAACTAGGGGTACTTTATGAATCTAAAGCAATTGGCTTAACTTTTCAAAGTAAAAATTCTATCTGAAATCAAAAGGCAACATAAAACTATCCTTACCTTGAAAGGTCTATAAAGGGCGTCTTGTTTGCTGGCTGAATACTGGTTGCTACTATAATACATGCCAAAATATTTTGTATAAGTATAGATCAGTAACTGCTCCTTAAGCTGTAAAACTGATACAAAACTGATGTCTTTCTTGCATAAATATAGCATATTATTTCTCATATTATACTAATGCATTCAAGATTAGTGCATTTTTAGTATATGTAAGAACTTCACCATCTCTATCATTAAAATTAAAGTAAATTGCTAGTAGATATGATCTGCTAAAATATCTCAACGTGAATCTTATTGGAAAAATATACACTGAGATATCAATTGACATATTTTTCTCCAGCATATCTTTCATTTGCTGTACTGAGATTAAGACTACCTGGCTCAAGGATCATCCTTTTAATACTCTACTATTTTAGCTATTATATTGCTCAAACATCATGTTAGGAATAAGCCACACAAACAAAAAGTATGTTATTAAATTGGTAACATTCAGCAACATTAAGAATATTCTGACATTAAAAACAAAACAGAACAAAACAAACCAAAAAACCACCCAAACACAACATACAGAGATGTAATAGATACCATGTCAAAAAAACCCCATTGCCTTAAAATCAAACAGTATAGGTAACTGCTGAAACTCCTATATCCTACAAAAAAACACAAAACAAAACAAACAAAAAAACAAAAACCTTTTGCGAAATGGTATTTTTCAAAACATTTGTTATAGTTTTGTTCAGTAAGTAGTGGTTCAAGGTCCATCAAATGGGTTTGTGTTACATTCATATCCTAAAAAATTTGCTCACACATAAAAAACTTCCACTAAATGTAATGGATTTTTTCCTGGCTAAGGAGCCTCAAGATCTCTGCATTAGTGTATTATGCACCATTTGATAAGTGAGAAAGTAATGACTCAGAAAATGGTAATAATTTTGTTTGGCCTGCTCACTCCCTAAATGGTTGAAAATACCTTCCCTTATAAATTGTAACTGTCATAAATCCTGTGTCTTCATAACATAAAAAAGAAAAACAAAGCAAAACAAGGTGGCATATTAATTCTGGTTTTAGGCTTGGTTTTATGATGTTTTTAATCATGAGCAAAATATGGGTCCTTCAGATAAAACTGCTGTGGCAATGAATCAGCTGTAAGTTCTCTGAGTGTCTAAAGAAGCAGTAGGAAAATACCACCCCAAGCAAAACAGGAGACATGGATGACTTTGGCAAAACCAGGACCACCAGTCAGGTGACAGAATAATGCAGCACAGCTCTCATGACAATAAATCAACATTCACTATATGAATTGTGGCTGAACTTTTATGCATGCTAATTTTAATAATCTTCACAATTTTTTATAAAAATATATTTTCTAACTTTTGATGAATTATATTGATAATAGAATATGTATTAGAAAGCATGTAAGAATCTTTTGTCTAGTGAGATTTTGTAATTTCTTTTTGCTTTTTCTAATATCTGTTTGCATAGGTTGCCTAGACTTTATGGCCTCCTGAGAACACAGCAGTTCCTTAATTGTCTAAGCATTCACTGTCACAGTTTTTCAGCAAACATCCAGTTTTAGAATGAAGATACCAAGGAAAAGAGTATTTTACATAGGATCTCTGTGATAGATCTATTAATTCTCATTCCTTTGTGATCAGCAGAAAACTGCTGTGCTTTCCTGTGGTCATTTTGTAAACTCCATGAGCAAATCAAAGTGGGGCTCAGAAGATGACTGAAAAGTTTTAATTACCTGTTCCTGCTGCACAATACATTAGACAAGAAGTTGCACAGAACAATTCTGCATGCTTGGAATGCAAGAGACATGAGGGTTTTGTCCAAAGTGTATAGCAGAAGGATTTGCAATGTGCTGACTAAAAAAAAAAAAAAAGGGCTTAGAAACACAGGAGATTTTTTCCTCTCCCCTAGGTAATACTGAATTTATTATATAAGGACTAAAAGTAGATTAAAAAATACTGGTGTTGCCACTAATATTTATTCAATACACTAATACTAATAACAGATATTTAAAACCAAAGTATGAAATTTTAGTTCATACAGATAACTGAAAGGTCTTCTCAAACTGCAGGTCTCCCATAACCCCCCTGATTCTCCCAGCAATTTTCTATTGATCAGCACATCTTTAGTTCCTTTATGTACAATGCAACAGCTTTATCAGGAGGGGTACTGAACACAAAATTCAGCTTCATCACAGATATATCTACTGCGTTATCATTAGACCACTCTCCTAAAAAATGAGAACATGGGTTTGAATCCCTTTCACATGTGAATAAACTAAATATTAGGTTATTGAATAAAGATGGGAAGGTATGACAGTAGTTCTCAGAAAGAATTAAGTGCCTTTATTTATTTATTTACTATACTGAAGAAACTCTTAGGTCAGGAAATTACTCAGGACTGAAATCCCAAGACGATGGTAGTTCTTCCCAGTAGTGCTGAATAAGGTGTGCAAATCTCACAGAGACAGGTAACTTAGCTCTGTGTTCAGCACTTCCTACTGGCTAATTCAGACTCCTCGCTCAGCATGGCACTTTTCTAAATCATTTTCTGACACATGGAACTCTGATATACATTGTATAGGAAGCCTTTGTATTTTAGTGACATAGGCTTACATACCAGCTAATATCTAGTATTAGATGTCTCTGCTGTCATTCAGTGAGATCTAGAGAAACTGTAGAGCTGGGCAAAGGGGAATCAAATTAAGTTCAACAAGGGTAAGTGTACGGTCCTACACCTGGGGAGGAATAACCCTGTACCAGTACAGGTTAGGGGTAGATGTGTTGGAAAGCAGGTCCATGGAGAAGGACCTTGGAGTCCTGGAGGAGAACAAGCTATCCATAGGATGGTAATGTGCTCTTGTGGCCAGGAAGGTCAGTGGTATCCTTGGGTGCATAAAGAAAAGTGTGTCCAGCAGGTCAAGGTCATTTAGGTTCTCCTGCCTCTCTACTCTGCCCTAGTGAGACCACATCTGGAGTACTGTGTCCTCTTCTAGTCTCCCCAGTTCAAGATGGACAGGGAAATACCAGAGAGAGTCCAATGGAGAGCTATCAGGATGATGAAGGGACTGGAGCATCTCTCTTATGAGGAAACACTAACACACCAGGGGCTAAACAGTTTGCAGAAGACCGAGAGGGGATCTTATTTATATTTACAAATATGTGAAGTGGTGGCAAGTAGAAGGGGACAGTCTCCTTTCAGCGGTGCCCTGTGACAGGACGAGAGGTAATGGTAGCAAGGTGAAACACAGCAAGTTCCACCTCAGCGTGAGGAAAAACTTCATCACTGTGGGAGTGACAGACCCTGGAACAGGCTGCCGAGAGAGGTTGTGGAGTCTCCTTCTCTGAAGAATTTGAAAGCCCACCTGGATATTTTCCTATATGGCCTGCCCTAAGTGATCCTGTTCTGGCAGGGGGGTTGGGCTCCATGATCTCCAGAGATCCCTTCAAACCTCCACCATTTTGTTTCTGTGCTAAGCACTCAATCACATTCCATACACAAAAGAGAAATCAAAGTGACCAATGCCTGAAAACTGACACAATAACTTTAATTTCTATTTAGAAAGCCCTAAGTAATAGGCAAAGTGAGCATCAGCTTGACAATATGGTTCTTTTCTAGACTTGCAATTTGTACACAGGGCATAACCAAGACCTGATGAGTGATTTGCACAGATTACCTCCTGGCCCAAAGGAAAGAGGCATTCTGTGAGAATGGCTCAGTTGGTAGTTGTCCTGTTACAGAATAAGGAATGATTTGATTGTAATACACAATGTAAGTGCTCTGTTCTCATTAAAAATGAACATGCTGTGGGAGACTTTTACCACTTACTCTACAGGTACCCACTGTGAAAAGCTAAGATATAATGAATATGTAATTTGAGTATGTCTTTCATGGAAAAATCCAATGAACCCAAAATAAAACTTGGGAAGAACCCCCTAAGGTTAGATATAATTTTCCTTGCCTGTTCTACCTACAGTTTTAAATGAGGTGACTTGTCATCTCTGAGCTATAACACTTTTCCTTTCAAATATTTACTGGATTGCCATGTCAGACTGTGGTACGTAGTACTATAATAGAATAGACAAAGTATCTGTTACATATTATAGCTGGAGTTCTATCTCTGCCACAAGAAAATTACAGAGTCTATACACATATTGTATAATGTGCATGGTATTTCTGTGGAAATTTTTCATTCATCCTCAGCTATCTGAAATCTGCCTGCTGCTTGTAGGGATGGTGTCTGATATTCTAATCATCTGGGTAGGTCCTGCAAATGCTCTCTTTTAGGGAAATCAGAAGCACTGACACAGTTTTTCTTCTTTTTTTCTCAGTCCTCAAACATAAAACCAAAATAAATTTTAAAAATCCCACTACATTTCAACTAAAAATGAAGAAATGAATTATAAAATTAATTATAAAATGACAGATTAGCAATCTTGTGACCGAGCTTTCAAAGTGAAATTATTATCCTTAAGAGGATTATCACAGCCTCAGCACAAATTATACAATACCTACTTCCAGTATTAAAAATGATCATAAATTCACCCTATAGTCTGTGAAATACAGCATTATAAACATATTATGTTTATACTACACAGTGATTTTTACATGTCCCTCTGATACATCTGCAGTTGTATGTTTGAAAACTAATACACCTGAAGCACTACAGAGTAATGGACAACAAGCAATACTTTGTGTTATTTCTATAAACAATCCTTTTTGCATAAGTATCATACATACTATACATACATATACTATACATACTATAAAGTGGGAGAAGTACCAGAGCTTGCAGAACTGTGCCAGATTGCCCATGGTTTTCCCAGTCATTAGTTCCATAGCCACTTCCATGATATTACACACACCCATATAACCTGCTTATCTGATAAAATGCACACATGCATCTGCAATGTTTCATCTTATTTGAAACATAGTAAAAGGTAACACGTCTGTAGTGCTATCACATTTTCCCATGATCAACATTAATTTTCACTTTTCAAATGGCCAGAAAAATAATTCCTCTTTTACTTTCAATCACTGAATAATATTTTTGGACAGTGCTGGAATGGAGCCTATTAAAATCTTTTGATGCTCTCATCAATAACTCTGCTACACTTAAAAATAAATAATTTTAAAAGAAAGTAAAAGTTATTAAATGAGCCAGATTGTCTCCTTCATGGAGCATAAAGCAAAAGTCAAAAGCAGAGCAAATGAAAGACAGAACTAATCAGACATGCTAAGAAAAAAAATTAGTTTTGTTCTACATTCAGCACATATATCTGTATTTGGAAAGTTAGTTAAGACTGCCATAAACACAGCTGACTGCATTTCATTGTTTTTAAACACCCCAAAAGGACCTACTGCAAGTGGGAAGGAAGCAAAGAGTCTCCTCTTTTTCCAAGGCCTCTGCAAATGCAATGCAGACTTGCAGCAGTCCTAGTCAGCACTCAAGGGAGTATATGTATTGCTGCCAAATTCTCTACTCAAGAGCAAAATACAAACCAAGGATAACAAAACATGGAACAAAAGCCCTCCTGTGCCCTTGTGCTGATAGCCACTGGTCTGCTGTGCTAGAGATCACTGCTATATGCCTCCCCTTTCAAGGGATGTCACACTGCTATGAGGCAAAATGTCACAATGGGAGCAGCACTGTAAATTTAGCTCATAATTATTTATGTGAATCCTTCAAAAGAAAATAATGGTTTTATGCTAAGAAGAACTTTCAAAAGCTTCTAAGTGCAAACTTTAGAAGTGTATTATTCACTGAGGTGTCTCATTCCCTCTGAAGGGCATGTGGACCTAGCTAATTTGAAATGTATGTAGTATGAGCATCTTTATCTCCAACTATTCACATGCTAAAGGGAATAGTACTTTTGTTTCCTTCAAAATAAAAATTGACAATAAAATGCCTTTAAAATTAGTCAAGTCCATAGATAACTTAAGTGCTGCTTATAAATTACTAACTGAAAATGAACCCATGGTCTCATTCTCAACTTTGTATTTGAAATACACATGCATTACAGGAACATTGAAATGTCTAAATTAAAGTGAAGCTTCACTAGTTTGAATATGAATGAGGCAATGACAAATCTGATACTAGTGTTCCTTGAACATGATCAACCATGTTGCTGGGCAGTGCATGAGAACATGCTCAGCCAGTTACCTCACATTTTTTCTTTCATTTAACCTGTTATCAAGATGTTAGGTCCAGTGTTCCTCATTAATTTGTTATGAATATATTATGTTTATATTAACTTATGAAAACATATATTTCTTGGGGTTTATATTATCAGGATGTATTTCATATCCTCAAGACACCAGTACTATGAACTGTATAAAAAATTCTATTTACTGTTATAGGTTTAATATGCTCAGCTACTTTACATGAGACTTACGGTATTAGAATTCAGAGGTTGGAAAACTTTGATTAAGATGAATAATAGAAAAAAGGTTTGACAGGATATTATTTTACCTCAGTATATAATTTGCAAGTGTATAAGATCTCATCATCCATATAACCGAAGTTGTTTTTAATCAGGAAGATCAAGGATTAATCTTCAATATTCTTTCATCACATACGCTTTTATCATATGTTAATAATATAACTTTTATGTAATGTTAGATGTTGCAACTCATCAAACAGTAGAAAGATTAAAGTAAGAAAGAGAAACATATGTAGGCCATACTGAAAAAAAAATATAGATGAAATAATTAGAAACTAAAAAAGTAAACAGACACTAAATGCTAAGAACAAACAAAAGCCATCAAAAGAAATTTAAACAGAAACATGAAAATCTGCCACACACAAAATTAGAATATCCCTGGAGAGCACACATTCTTAATGATTGCATAACAAAATAATCATTTTATTAGTTGAGGAGGTCCTCTTACTTTGGTTGGCAAATGTACAAAATTATCCTTTCAAAAAAACGCCAACCTGTTGTAAGCAGGATTCATTAATAAGTGCAACACAACAATATTCCCCTTAGGGGAAAAGGGTTTGTAAATTCGTAAATTGCTGAAGATAATGGAAGCTTTTAAATGAAGAAAAACAAATCAGTATACAGTACAAGTGTGATGTTTAAATATCAGATGCAATGTGGAAACTGAAATGTATCTGAAGTACCACTTAATCATACACTTGTCTGGAAGCTAATCAGTTAAAAAATGTATCTAATTTTATAACATTAAATAAATTCTGGTGTAAACATTTCACATGTATTTGTTATCGAAACACTAAAATTAAGGAGAATGTTACAGCTTAGGGGAATGTATTGTGACTTCTGTACCTTGCTCACTGCAAACTGGGTGAATCTACAAAAGGTTTTTCTTATTCCGGAAAGAGCAGGTTTCTGTCCCTGCCTGTCAGTGAGCTGTAGCTGTCAGCCAGAGAGAGCCCTTATCTTAATTTTTTTTTTTTTTTTCCTGAAGATGGCGATCAAAAGAGAAGATGTAGCCCCCTATTGTGAATTACAAACACGCTCTCTTGCACTCCTGCAACTCCTCTGCTGTCTGGAAACTATCATGGCACTACATCTCCTAATGTTTGATATTCTACTTAACCCCTAGCTACTAAGAGCATCTGAGAGGAACAAATACAGAAAGGAACAAACAATCTCTCTGCACCTTCACACCATCATGGACTATCACATCAGGAGTGTGAAATTGTAGTAAGGGAAAGGGGTGAGACTCTGCAAAGGATACAAAAGAAGAAAATGTGGCTGTATGAGCTGGGAACTTCCATCCATTTGGCACAATCAGCTGCTTAAAACAAATCACGCTGCTCACCTCTGAAGCACTGACAAACAGGGGATGATGTGGCAGATAGTATCTTTCTGTCCACTTACTTTATTGAATGGGCAGTGGCACATGCTGCCTTAGTAAAACAGTTCTCAGAAACTGAAATGATCAAGGAAGAAGAAAGAAAAGAATGACCACAACTTTGAATGTGATGAAAGATGATCTGCCAACAGTAGGTCACAGCAGGCATAAAAAGTCTCTATTTCCCTGGAATAGAGTATTGGAGAGTAGAGTAAACTTTCTAGGACAGAGACAAGTATCCCTTTAGTCCAATATTTTGACTCTCTCTCTACTTCAGAATGAAAATGTCAGAAGCTACCCATAATCACATCTTCCTGGTCCCATTCAAAAGCAGTTAGCTGAAATACTAAAGCATAAAAAATTTACATCTTATGTTCAGTTTAATTTTAATTCTGAAACCTCTCATTTCCTACAGAAGTAATTCTTACAATGAGCTACAGTTGTACTTTGGTTTGGTTTGTTTTTGTTTTTTTTTTCCCTATTCTGAGCAGATACAATTAATTTAGAATGCAAGAAACTTAAGTAACATTGAAGTTATTCCTCTCAACCTGTATTAGCACGTGCCTATAAATAGCATCATTAACTGACTGTCAAAATACTTAACTAGTCTTGTTTCTCACTATTCTCTCTTCCTGACCAAGCCAAGCTATTGCAGCACCTGCGTCTGGAAAGGCTCTGCATGTCTGACATAATGGCTTTATTTAAATGGCTGACAAAAATGTGTTATATATGTAATGTCCTGATAACCAGGATTCAAGCCTCCAAGCACAGCCTAAACCTTTATACAAGTTGATAGAGAGTAACATTCCTCTTTCTCAAATCTTATATTACAGAGACTATGTTGTACATTTAGAGCTAGAAAGCATACTCTTAAAGATTTCTGAGTCATTATTGAATCTTTGCTTCCCAAAGCCATTAATTCCCTTTTTTCTCTTTGGTGAATTTTTAAAAAAAAAAAAAAAAAAAAATCTATAGGAGAGACTTATCATCACCCTCCTGTCTACACAATGTCTTTCCTTTCTCAACAGCAATTACTTCCAAACTTTTTTGTTAACCTCTTACTAAAGCTTTTCATATCCCATGCTCCATGATAGCAATATCTACCTGTGAGCTGTGGCAGAAGAACAAAAGTTCCTATGCTCACAGGGTGCATAGTTCACAATTATTTGCTGTGACCATGTATGTATGGAAATCTACAGCACCAGAGATCCTGTAGACCAAATATCCTAATGTGACTATTTAGATAACCTGATTTTCTCATGCCAGACACATAGGGAGGCTTTGTCACTAAATAACAATAACTGGCATAGATGCGCTCTCTCCCTCCAGGAGGGAACAGTTAATTCATCCTTCTTGTTCCTCTACTTCAAGACCACACCTGGAATACTGTGTCCAGCTCTGGAGTCCCCATCACAAGAAAGACACGAACCTGTTGGAGCAGATCCAGAAGAAACAAACAAAAACGATCAGAAGGATGGAACATCTCTCCCTTGAGGACAGACACAGAGAGTTGGGGTTGTTCAGCCTGGAAAAGAGACAGCTTTAGGGAGACCTTACTGCAGCCTTTCTGTACTTAAAGGGGGCCTATAGTAAAGTTGGGGACAGTCTTTTTGTTGCAACAGGACAAGTGATGAAAGTGTTTTAACTAAAAGGGGGTAGATTTAGACTAGATATAAGGAAAAAAAAACTTTACAGTGAGGATGGTGAAACACTGGAACAGGTCTACCAGAGAGGTGGTAGATGCCCGATCCTTGGAAACATTCAAGGCCAGATTGAATGGGGCTCTGAGCAACATGAATGAGCGGACGATGTTCCTGCTCACTATAGAGGGGTTGGGCTAGATAACCTTTGAAGGTCCCTTCTAACTCAAACCATTCTATGATCCTATGTTTCTATAGAGACTAATTCCATAATACAGTAGTCTCATCTGTATTGTTCGTTCAGTGGTTGAATAGCTGATGAGTTGAGATTTAAAAGTTAGGTTTAGTGAGAAGTAAGAAAAAGTCTAATTTTTTATAATATGCATTCCATCTATTTTTCACATTATCTTTATGTCATAGTCATTCAGGAGTCCAAAGCTGAAAAATATATTTGGGGAGTCTTCTGGAAACAGGTGATCATACCAGATCATAAAAATTTGTTCATTCTCTTTTCCTGATCTCTGATAAATAGGTAGATCTCAAAGTATTATAAATTCCACTGCTCACTTTTTCTTCTTTACCCTCCCTTTTCCTGTTTATCTACTTTTCAATAGATTGGCCTTTGCCTCTCACCTCACATCAGGGAAGTTGAAATCCTACAGTTCTTATGCAGCACAGAAAGACAAGAAAGTAAACTCCTATATCAGCTAAAGGAGAAAATGTACTTCTTGTTTCTCTGACTATTCAGCAATCCAGGTGACATAGATTTCAGTTGCATCAACACAGCTAAAGTCAGCAATGTCATGATGGCAATCATGTTTAAATGGACCCACTGTATACCTTAATGGGATTATCTTCTTTTTGCAGTTATATATAGAGAGATACCATTCCTCTCAGCTACTCCAGTACTCAGGAAAAGCCCTAAAACTTCATCTGTTTTAAAGAGTAACAGCAATTTGGGATTACAGACTTCACTATCTATTACTAATTTCATAATACCAACAATCCTTCCTTTTATTTTTTCCCTTTTTTTTTGTTTCAAGAAAAACTGTATAAGGGCATAATGTATTTAAAAAAATATTTACTGTATATCCTGATTTACTCTAGGCATATGAATTACTTTACAGATCACTCTTAATAGCAACTGATTTTCTCATTTTTCTAAGAGTATGCTCAATATCATACGCAAATAAAATATTGAACCTACTCAGAAAGTAGAATTCAGAGGGAAAGTAAGTAAATGATGAATTAGCTCCAGAGACAGAAGAATGTGCCACAGACATTAAAGATAATGGGACAATTTTACTCCTGGTAGGATTTGGGATCTTAGTTATGAAAGTTATTTTAGGTTGATGTAAATCTGATTATAAACAGTGTCTCATAAAAAAAATGTGAACCACAGTTAATGGAGACCAAATAAGCTCATGGTGCCAAGTTACCATTTCTGTCTTTTTTTTTTTACTCTCATGCTCTTCCTGACTATTTATTTCTTTGATAGAAGCATCTGTTGTTGTAATAAAATCTAAAAGTACATAAATCACCTAACTATAGACTGTTTCTTTTTCCTTTTTCAATGCTAGCAGCCACACATTAGGACAAATTGCTAGGAGTATCACAAAAGCCACTCGATTTCTGGCACTTGGTCAAGTCTTTTTCATACATCCATTTCCACTTCTACAAAAATTCAGAAGACTGCAACTTGGCAGTTACCTTTTCAGAAGTACTAATATTAAAATGCCACCTTCTGCTACTCTGTCACTGCTGCTAATAGGGATAAAGAGTCCCCCAATTAAACACAGCTTTCTAATTAAGGCCACAGTATTATTAACTGCTGCAATGCTATTCCACAAGAGAAAAATAGAGGATTAAAAATTATCCTGGAATAGCCTATGGCTAGTCTAAAGCTGATACAGGGAAGAAAACAGCAGAACAAAGAAAGGTTAAAATCTTTCACATAACTCCATTTTATTCTGTAAATATGCTATACTACTGATACTTGTTCTGGGTTTCTTCTTTTAATAAACTTCTATTTAAAAAAAAAAAGCATTTTGCCAAATTCCCAATTTTTAGATAAGCTAAAGAATCACGCTTAGTTTAAAGCTCAGTCTATGTGAGACTGGCCTATTTTATTCTATGAATGGAAATTACTGACACCACCTAAATTCATCTTAGAACACAGTGAATAGTGAAAACAATGCATTTCATTACTGAGCATTTTCTTTGTATCATTTTACCTCACCAAATCAGGTCACACAACTAACATTCTTAACCCTCCCCAAATCTTCCATTAGTTTTTGCTTAGTTTCTCCACAATCCTTTTATCTCTTGAAAGGGTTTTCAAGTAAAATTTACTGACAGTGCAATTTTGTTATTGACTCATGCTTTTAGAGAAAATTAAACTCGATGAAACCTCCATACTGCAGACATTTTATCCTGAGTACCTTGCAATTTATAAAAATTATTAGGTACAGTAGATAAAATAGTTCAGTACTCTAAAATCTTAATACATTTTGTTACTTTCTCGTAATTTGTAGATTTATCAATGAGGTTTCTAAATGCAGTGAGTTTTCCAAATGTCAGACTTCAGCCTGGCATTAGTTTAATTTCTGATTTCCATTTTGGATGAGTTAAATATTCTTGAGCAATAAAATGGCTTCTATGAAAATCTCCCCTTTTGTCTCTATTGCTCTGATGAACAAGCAAGGCAAAACATCTTTCTTTTGGTCTAGAATAACCATTTTCTTTTACAACCAGGACTGAGGATGGAGTGACAATTAGGGACAGCTTAAGTTGTGGCTGGTGAGGGTTCAGCCTGCATTTTCTCAGGATCTCTGAGCTGTTTTGCAGTCACATCCTGAACCCCAGTGGTTTACAGTGGTGATTCAGAATAAAATACCATGGTGGAAGCTTTGACAGTTCATCGGCTGACTGACAGGCAGTCCAGTATCTGTGCAGTGCAGGTGGTGAAAAGAGCTGGAAGCAGTAACGTCAACATCCATTAAGCTGTCCACAGTTGTCATTCAGATCCTTAAGCAACCACTCAGCTGTCTGGATCTGCATCCTGCACAATACAGCCAGCATATACTTGCCAATTTTAATATTTATCCCAGGAAAACATAAAAGAGCTTTTAAACAGCTCCTCATCTAAAGTGCTACTAGTTTCCCAGAAATTACATTCAGAAGTGGGGAGCAGGGATAATCTGCTGCAGATCAGGGGGACACAACTGTGACAGAAGTGAGAGTGGCAGAAGGTCAAAAGCTCTGCTAAGACACAGCTCCACTTACCAAACTATTGAAGAGTAGGTCCTCTGCATACCTTAAGAGGCTTCACCCACACATACAAGGCTGAGTGTATTTCATGATAGGGCTTTGGATAGTTCTAGTAACATGAAGAATTAACTGAAATTCTCTTTTTTTATCTATAAACAGGGAAGGAATGCAGATTTAGGTATTAGGAAAAGGTTTAGCTGGTTATTAACCACTACACAGACAGAACAAAAAAAAAAGATTGGAATGAGTAATGAAATCACGTTGTCCCTCTTCTACAGTTTTGCTTTTCAGGTTCAAATAGGTGGCAGTTCTTAATATGCTAACACACTTTTTCTAGCTGTTAAACAGATATTCACATACTGTAAATTGCATTAAAATGGTATTTTAGGTTTTCCATATTTTTGTTTGTTTTTAAGAAAACTTGATATTGTAAAGCAATGACAATCAATTTCAACATCATTTTACCAGTCAGTGAGACATCTTGTCCTAAGACCTTATTCCCACCCAGTCCTGCTTTAGACAGCTTTGGTGAGCTGCTAATATGCTTGTGAGCACATGTCAGGAAAAGATAGACCTCTGTGGACAGGGCACAAAACACCAAAACTCATTTTGACCTCCTCCACTCATTTTATTGTTTGGCTTTTTTTTTATTACTCTGAGTTCTTGGAAGGCTTAGAGGCAATTTTGGTAGTGGTGGTGAGGTTTTTTTCTGATTAACACAGAAAAATCAATTGTATTTATGAAACTTTGAAAATCTGAGGGTTTGATTTCTGAAATTTTATTTTAATAAATTAATAACTCACTTGCTATAAAACCTTTAACACCCATTACAAACTACTAAATAACAACAGACTATAGTATCGTTTTCATCAAGTGAGTTGAAAAGATTTCAGTTACTAATAGGATGTCTTCAGTCCCTTTTTATAAATTCAGTGGAACAGTCTGAGAACCACTATGAATGATGCAAAAAATTAATTTGCTATACTTAAACCTTCAAGAAGTGAAGAGAAAATCAACAATTTTAAGAACTGGCTATGTTATCTAAAAATCATAGGTAAGCCTTAGGAAAAAAAAGTATTTGTTCCTTTATTTGCACATGGCAGCAAAGGAAAGTGATTATATTTACATTTTTTATTGGCTAAATTCTTCTAACTTTTCTTTTCCTGAGATATGCTATGATCAGCTAAGTACTAACATGCTCATCACACCCAGTAAGACACCTCAAGAGTCTTTGCTGGCAGAGTAGGCATCAATTAGAAGAAAAAAGGCTGGTCTCTGTTGATTTCAGAGACAAATCCTCAGTATCACTACATTGCATCACCCACCCCATCCAGTCCACATCAACGATGTTGGCTGGTGATCAGACAACTAACTACACAACTGCCTTTTTTATTTTCTTTCCACTGTTGCTGACATAGAGGCCTGTGACACCAGTGAATTACAAATCTACAAATCAGGAGCCTACATTTAGCTTGTACTCAGGGCTAAACTCCAGCTACACTTCTATTACCCAGTGAACCTTTCCCAGCCAAGAAGGGAGACTGGGAAAAGCAGAGGAGACTCACAGGTGGAAATGAAAACAGATTTAATGAAAGAGCCAGACTGGAAGCAATGCCAATATAAATTATCCAAAGTTATACTAAGCTCAGAAAATGTATAATGGTCACCATAAAGAGGAAGGCAGTCCTCAAGAGCAGGAAGAGGAGCAGGGTCAAAACACCCCATCATCCTCAGCAAACTTTCTCCTTTGCATGATGTTTATGGGATGGGATACATCTGTGAGCCTGCTCTGGTGATCTGCCCTGGCTGACTCCTAACTGCTAACGCCCTGCAGACCGTGGAAGGCCTATGATTCCATCACAGGGAAATCAGGACATAATTAGTATCTGCTTGCCTTGTTTCTGAATATGAGTATGATAAATTAGTACAGCTAGCATTGGTATGCAGGTACTTTGTGGTGGCATAACCAGACAGTATGTGAGCAGTGTGATCACCAGAGGAAAACAAAGATAGGTGCAGCTGCATTTAGGAGGCATCCAAATTAACAAATGTTGCCAGAGAGGACAAAATAAGCACAAAGCACTGCAAACAGGTGGATGTGCTCCCATACACATAAGAAGCATGACTGGCAAGACAAAAATAAAACTTCGAGATATGCAGTATCAGGAGGAGACCACCCTTTTGGGAGGAGGGCAATAGCATGAAAATATCAGGTTTCAGCAAAGAAAATCAGAGGAGAAAGACAGGCTCACTTCAGTTTTTACTCTTCTTGTCAATGAGCTCTCAAGACTGATCTCCTGGGTCTCTGTGACTAACCACCACCAAGGACCATAGATATTAACAGCTTCAGCTCCACAGTATTGTGCGTTCACAGATAAATTAGGATACAAGTGTTAAAGACTAACAGTTTCATATATACAGTGTTGTTGGTTTAATATTTGTATGAACTGACCATTAGCCAGAAGTGTGTCACCAATTAATGTATTTAGTAAAGTCCAATTTTACAGCTGAAAGCTGTCCTGATTTGCTGGTATTCTTAATGCTCCCATTGCAGTGATCTCTAGTATATATGTTGGATAGATATATGCTGGTAAGACATACCAGCATTTCCCTGCAATAGCTTTCTCCTGCCCCAAACCCATCAATGCATCCATGTAAAGAACAGAAAGAAAATGCTTGGCATCTTCTTTTGGATCTACCCAAAGCTCTTGAGAATGTTACTACTTTCATCTATTTGTCACTGCCCACTAGTAGGACAGTACCATCTTGACACCTTAACCAGCAAAAAAACACAAAACTCATTCCATTTTTCGGCAGAAACAATAACCTCTAGCTAGCCAATGGTAATCAGCAGGCAGTCCGAAATGACATATTAACAACTCCCATCAACTGTAAAGTGAATGAGCACTAAGCCCTGAGACTTTAAATGCTGTGGCTGCAAAGAAATCACAAAGAAATAAAATCAAATATTACAAATATAGCATGTTTAACATCTTTCCAGACAATCTAGGGGACAAGGGAGAAACAAATTCAAAAGTACCTATAAATGACCTTATATATTTATGTAAGTTGCTAATTCTGAAACTCAATTTAGGTATTTTAATTGTCAGCATTGTTACCTATCCCTACCAAAAAAGAGTACATTGTTGATCTATGCTGTACGTTAGAAAAAATTGCTTTGTATTTGGTATCGCAAGCAGGAGCACTTAAAAATCACAGTATTTTCCTTTCTTTTGCTCCTCTAGCTCAGCTTTTCCTGTATATAAAGAAATCAAACCCAAACACTTTACCTGAATAAACAAGGACAGTCAAAGCCCAGGAATACCAACTGAGCAAAAATTCATGTGCAATTATATTCCAAATACCTATGCAACCTGCTAAAGAAACTTTTGTGACAAATATAATTAATTGTGTATTTTGCGAGTTGAGATCGAAAACCATCACACTTGGTTTGCAATCTTCATTTTTGTTCATAGGAATCAATTAACTGTTTTATGCTCATTACATTCAGATTAATAGGTTCTGGAAATTATTTGCTCTGTTCCCAATTTGCTACTTGATGTATGCAGTTGGTTACCTAAGGTGTCATCTATATGGATGGATGCAGACAGAATGCTATTCACACTCCATATAGTCAGGCATGAGCCCATTTTGGGCCAGAAGTAATTTAGTCACGTTAGAAAAGTGCCACATGCCAGCAAAGGGTCTTTACAAAACGGCACAAAAATTCACTAATGTGGTTACATCGGGTTGGGATCTGGCTCATATCCAGACAGCTCAGAGTGTAACCAGAGGAGCTCAGGTCCTCCCTGCACCCATTCATGTGGACGTGCCTGAAGTCATACAGCATTGTTTCTGCTCTTTGACAGTACAGCTGTAATGTTTTACCCATGAGGGCAACCAGGGTACAATAAAACTCTAGTGCAGAGAGGCAGTACATATCCTATACACTAACAATTCCTAAATTATGGTATAATTTGCTTCACGGAAAATGGGAATTAACTTCAAAGCTTAAACAGCACGTAAAATTGCAGTATATTCAGGACTGCATAAACTGATAATCAATCATATATTATTTATTACTTATCAACAGGGATACCATGACAAATGACAGATTATTACATGAAAACAAAATTATGTAACTGATAAGGATATTGCTCCTTTCTTAAAGTTCAAATTATATAATTAAATTGCATATTATTATTCTGTTTTAAAATTTGTATGCTGTTCTACATGCTGTTTATTTCACCACACTAACTGTAAGAATGAGGAAATTGGGCTCCTTTCAAAATGTCTGACAGCAACTAGGAATGCCAAGTCTTAACCACCTCTCTGTATTCTGGTTAAGAACCCTAAGCTGTAAAAAATGAAGAAAGCCAGCAGCTGGCTGAATGATACCAGTAGAACAACTGCAGTACTTGGTAGAAAATTACATCCTGTCCTCTAAGACAGAGTTTCCTTCTGCTTATGCAGAAATAAAGGGGGGGGGGAAATGCAGTGTGTGAATTTATGTGTGAAATTCTCATGCTTAACATGTACAAAAAAAACCCCAATGAACCAAACCTAAACATATACAAATGAAGCTGTCTTCAACATCTAGAGTAAGAAAACAAAAGTTCAATTACCTTCATTCTGGGAAAAAAAAACCAAACAGCATGCTATTTGGTATTCAAAACTATTTGGTATTTAGTTGCAGTCAAGAGCTCAATGTTCAGATTGAGATCGGTAACAAGGGGTGTCCCCCGAGGATCTGTATCTGTATCAATGACACAGGATATGGGATTTAGTGCATTCTCGGCAACTTTGTGAGTGACACTAAGCTCCATGGTGCAGTTGATTCACTCAAGGGAAGGGATGCTATTCAGAGGGATCTTAACAGGCTAGAAAAATGAGCCTGTGAACTTCCACCTCATGAAGTTCATTCAACAAGGCCAAATGCCTGCACCTGGGTCAAGGCAAACCTCAGTGTCAGTACAGACTGGAGGATGAATGGGCTGAGAGCAACTCTTTGGAGAAGGACTTGGCGAGATTGGCGGATGAAAAATTAGATGTGAGCTATGAGAGAATGGTCTATGTGAGAATGGTCACTTGCAAACCAGAAAAAAAATTGTATCCTGGGTTGCATAAAATGATGCATGGTCAGCAGGTTAAGGGAGGCATTTCCTCCCTTCTACTCTGCCCATGTACAATACTGTGTCCATGCCTGGAACCTGCAGTACAAGGAATACACATGGACCTGTTAGAGCAGGTCAAGAGGAGAGCCATGAAAATGACTGGAGGGTTGGTATACCTCTCCTGTGAAGGAAGGCTGAGAAAGTTGGGATTGCTCAGCCCAGAGAAGTGAAGGCTCCAGAGAGACCTTATTGTGGCCTTTCAGAACTTAAAGGGATCTTATAACTGAGAGAGACTTTTTACTTGTAATGACATGTAAGGGGCAATGGTTTTAAACTGAGAGTAGATTTAGACTGGATATAAGGTAGACTTTTTTTATTACAAGGTTAGTGACACACTAGAAGAGGTTGCACAGAGAAGCTGTGGATGCTCTGTCAGTGGAAGTGGTCAAGGTCAGGTTGGATGGGGCTCTGATCAAACTTATCTAGTAAAAGATGTACCTGTTCACAGCAGGGAGTTATGAACTAGATGATCTTGAAATGTTCAGGTTCTTTCCAACCAAAACCATTCTATGATTCTGTGATTCTACGCTTCTATAAATTAGCTGGAGAAAGGAAAAGGTCCAGATAAAACTAATTTATGGTAAAATAGATGCAAAACTTAATGGAAAAAAGTACTCAGAGGATTAGAGGATCATTTTCAAAATAGAAGGATTTATTAAGTAGAATTCTGCAGGGTCTTGTCTGAGCTCTGGTTCTATTCATATTTTTAATAACACTGGATAACAATACTCTAAAGATTACATGCAGTTATTCTAAGCTGGTTGAAAACAATGAGAATTCACGATTTTCTTGGGGTAACAGCAAGTACAGTGTTCTTCACATAAGCAACAGCTACACAGACACTGGAGAAACAACTTACTAGGTAGCAAATCTTCAGGAAGAAATATGGAGTTCATTTTGGAATCCTAACTAAACCACTCAGCAATACCCAGTAGTTTTCAGGAAGATAAATGTTATACCTTTGTCATCTGTGAGACATGAGCTGGGATCTCTTTGAGCTAACAGCTGGGTTAAGTTCTGCATCTTGCTTTGAGAATTGCTCTTGTAAAAGGTGGTTCACTTAGAGATAGTCCAGAAGAGAAAATCAGGATTTATAAAGCTATAGCAAGTGATCTACATGGTAAGGCTGAAGAAACTGAGAGATATTTAGCCTAGAAAAAGGAAAATAATGGATTGAAGGATTTATTAAACAGGTTGTCACAAGATTCTGTCCAGAGTGATCACAGTCTTCAATTACATAAAAGGTACCTGCCACGAAGGAAATACTTATTTTCATAATCATTTTGGAGATGAAGAAAAAACTGGTTAGCAAGACACATCTGTTAGAAATGAAAGATAAAGCAAAACAAACCTTTTATTCTTGAACAATCAGCTGATTGGTTCAAACAAAATAAACCTTTATTTCACTCAATATAGTGAAACCATATTCTGAATTCAGAGCACTGAGTAGACAAGGCACCAACCCAAAACTGAAATGTCTTGTATCTTCTTTTCAACTTGTACACGAGGACAAGACATGCTTAAGCATTCCTGTATTTTCCCTAAAACACAGTCAACATAGAATTTCCTACATTTGGTTGTATTACTCCTGGGCAATATGGGAGACCACATTCACATCCCTAAATTGCTAATATTTTTCACCATAAGTTGTACAGCTACTGGGCTACTATTGGTTATTGTCTTTCCTCTACAGGTAATCACTGTTCATAAAAGAAAATAGTTCTAACTGAAACAATGGAAAAGAATTTACCAGAAATCTAGTGCCTTCTGGAGAGGGCAGATTAAAGCTCATGTCCTTGAACATGGGCCTCCCACATCCTAGCTGCATTTCCTGACTGTTTACTACATCTCATTTTTTCGCTACACAGTTCCAAAGAGAAACCCTAATCCAACCCTTACAACAGGAATTTACACAATCCCCAAAACTTCCTATCTATGTGAATTACAATTTTTTCAAGGAAATTCTACTTAAAAATATCTAACCATTCTAGTGAGATAAATGCCTTTATTGTTATAAAATAAATGATAGGCATGTACAAAAAAAAAACCTTAAAAAAATAATAGTTATGCAACATAAAATCTTCTTCATTCTAAATTGGAAATTTACTGAACACAGACAAGTGTCACTATGTACAGAATGACTTGGGGAGTTGCACAGGTGCAAGAGTATAGATACCAATGTTATTTTTAAAATGAGCAAATTTTTCCAATATTTATTTTGATACATCTATAAAAACCTCATTGTACTGACACTCTAAATTTAAAGGATTGAGATTCTGATGAAAACTAGTCATAGTGCAATTTATTTCTACCAGATTCAAGGTTAGGCAGAAGATTTTCTGCTACTACTTATTTAGAAGTCAGTCAGATAGATGGAATGACAGCCATGAAAATTCATATTTCTCAGGATTTTCAAAGTCAAGCTTCACAAACACCAAAATGAAGATTTAGGTTATGAAATGAAAATATACTTGTCTTCTCACATACTGTGATTCACACATTCTTTATTTGGGGTTTTGAAGGATTTGGTTGAACTGACTTGGGTTTTATTTTTTGAGCAGTTTTACAGTTCTTTCAAGTAAGGAACAGAAGAAATGGTATGTTAGTTATGTAAGCAATAACTAATGGGTAAATGGCTCAAATCAAAGATTAAAAGATAATAAAAAACATAATGCAATATTTACAAAAGTATACATTTAATAAAATCCTTATTGGGTCAGAAGTTTTTTTTGAGAAGGATGGGTTACACTTATCTATTAACTTGCCCATTAAAGAGTATTCCCTGAGTTGTGCTAATGAATATTATATGGAAGAAGTTAAATTATTTCACTGGTACTTTAGTGTTATCAAATCCCTCTATCACTGTCTTCACTGGGAAGAAAAAGACAAATGAGCCATTTACAATAGGATTGGGATTTATTTTAAAAAAGGATTATGTAATACTTCTGGAAACTGTAAAATCTTTCAGAATAAAAAATGTGATTCATAAATTGCTGAAAAATTTACCTTAAATTGTTTATGAACCTATCAAATGATGGCATAAAATGCCTGTTTAGCAATAGATTGGATAAAAACTCTATTGAGAAATAAAACATGCCAGCAGACTTAATATTATGCAAGCTGACAGCTTGTGCACTATTCTGATTATCAATTCTGTTTATTTATTGTGTGTTTTAAAAATATGCTCTTCAACAAAAGGGTTAAGAAATTAATCTTTACTCTGTTGTATAAAACCTAATGTCACAATTATTCTCTGTTTCAAAGCTTGCTTCTCTTGGACTGAGTATCATGAATGGTAGCATAGATTAAAACTGAACTTTTCACAGGAGGTTTACATTCTAGAATCTGAAATTGCAATTAAAAATTAATAAATAGATTTATATTTTTAGATTAAATGGAGTTATAAATATATAGAGAGGATAATATGTGGCATAAAGTCTTGAGCATGTTAAGGTATGGAAGTCTGCTTTCTGTTGGTTTTGTGCATCTGATGACATCTAAAGTGAAAGGCAGAATTTTACTGCAGACAAATAATTGAAAAAATGTAATTCATTCTTTTACCTCAAAAGCCTAATACAGCATTTGCATTTTCAATGTATTCTCAGATAAATGTGGAATTCCAGTTATGAACAATCACCAAGATACACAGTAAAAAAAGAACCTGTTATTGAAAGATGTGTCAGTCTGGAAAGAAAACATTTATTGCTTTTTCTCAAAGATAATGTTGGAATTTTTGTTTATTTCTTTTTATACAGATATGTTCTGTATTAACACTCATGGGCTTTTATTTTTCTTATTGTTCTTATTACTCTGAGATATAGAAGAAAAAAGAAAGAACAAATAGTGCAAGGTAACTTGTCTTGTGTGAACAAAGAGTATACTCAAAACACTGTTTTAGTGTTTCTCTGCTGGTCTAATTAGCTATATATGTAAATGAGGTACTCAATATAAAGTATAATTCTCTTTGGAAAGAGCTGTGCAATGACATCTGCTAAAAAGATGAGATCTGGCATTTATCTGTAGCAGAGACTTCAGAAAGATCTATTTTCTCTTAAATTAAGAAATTTCTATATGGTTCTTCTGAACAGAAAAGAGAATGCTGAAAAAAAAAATTAAAAGAAATTTCCTTGACATTTTGCAAACTCTAACACATTCCTCCAGGCACAAAGTTTATTTTTATGTCTCCCCAGCAAACTACTGTGCAAAAGGCTCCAGCTGTTTTTGAAAGAAAACCAGTATTGTTTGTTTACTTCTTATGTATGAGAAGAGCTGAAAAATATGCAGGTCCTTTGAATGATGTACTGTAAGAATAACTGAAAAGGTAAAATTTTCTACAGAAAGCTCTGTGTGCTTACAATACACAAGCAGATTATTTTCAGGACTCATTCTTCCATCTTTTATACCCTTTTCATTTTGGAGGCCATTCTGTGTTTATAAATGGCATTTCACATTCCCTTGAGGGGAAAAAGTACATACATTTTTTAAAGACACATTTTTTTGTGTGAACAAATACATGACCTTAATCTATTTTAATGTATTTTCTAATAAAGATTTCTTCTTTCTTCATATACAGCCTCATCATGTATTTGTTCATAGAAGCATAGAGAATACCATACTGGATCTAAGAAGGATGTATCTAATTTAATATCCTCTTATTAGAACTGTCTTGACCAGGACTTAAAATACGTTAAGTAGCTCCAAACTAATAAGGTATGCATTACAGTTTTTGAATTTTCTATATGCTAAGGAAGTGAGCCTTCTGCAGTTCAATACAGCTCAACTGACATCTGTCACAGTCTAAAGTTTTCTTTAGCATTGAGTTGTGGAACATTTAAGACTATACCTCCTAAACACGCTTTTAAATTCTAAGCTAAGCCTTATGATGGTAGAAGAAATCCAAAGCAGATAGGCTTTTTCCAAAAAACTAAAAAGTAATTATTTTGTGCCATAAGAATTAAACTCCTCTCTTGTATAACTGGGGATGTTCTCTTCCATTCCTATAGCTGTCTAATCCTTTTTAGCAAGATTTCAGTCTCAGTGAATTAATTCTTTGCTTTGGTGTGACATGCTTGGTGTATTTAGCCCTAAGACAATCTAGGGGTGACACAGGAAATCATTGCAGGCTTTCCCCAGACTATATTCTTCTCTAGTCTTGAAGGAATCAATCCTGCAATGAGAAATTGAGAAGACAAACAAGAAAAAGTGCTGGAGGCATACTGAAGGACTGCCTTTACCTTAATAGCAGACAAGAAACTCCTGCAAAAGAAAACTGGATTTCTGTATATCCTGCAACCCCTTAAGAACCCCTCCAGGCTGAAGTAAGCCTGCTTTTCAAATGAGAAAACTGTGGTCCCTGGAAAGGCTAGCTTTATTTTGCAGGTCCAAAATGTTTTCTGGAGATATTTAAGGTAGAATTCACCTTACAACAGAGTCAGGAAAAATGCTGTGCACTAGTTAGGTTGCATTTCAGTTTTGCTGTAAGCTCTGAAATACAAATTCTTGAACTGCTTTTCTATTCTGAAATAATAGTTTAATACTCAGAAAAGTCAATGAACAGAAAGCCTCACCCTGGGGCAATGGTGATGCTTGGTCCTATTTGTTATTCCATGAACTATTAAACCTTCCCATCCACATTTGCATTTCTGTCATTCACATACACTAGTCCTTCTCTCATTCATGGATCATCCTTATCTCTTTTTAAAAATACCAAATTAATTTAGGACTTAAATTAGTCTACTTTGCCTACCATGACTTAATTATTGCATGTTCAGGAGGACAAAATTTTTGTTTCTTTTATTAACATGTTTATTTATGGGAATATACAAATCCTTTACTATCAGTTCATCTTTTGAATGGAAAAAGCACAGTGAGTACATATATAGATGCATATATATAATATATATAACCTGTCATAGTCTATAATATATAGAATGTAATTCCTTGTAATGTATTTGCTGAGTAAAAAAGGTTTAATAATAATGCCTCTGTATAATAGATTGGGAATAAAAGTGTTGCATGAAACTGCCATATATTACATAATTCTAGGATTGTATGATTATAATTTTAAATCCTTCTTTTTTGCTCGTGTTTACTGCTGTCTTTTCAAGTTTGTACACTCAGGCAATAAACTTCAGAAAGTGTGGTCTGTCTTCTAACCCTCCCTTCTCACATACTTCAGCTCCCTGTTTGCATACAAAGAGAAATTATTTTTATTTGTAATTAATTTATTTATATGTACTGGTGATGCTCCTGATTGTAGCTTTGAAATTTATACCACATCTGAACAGATGCTGCAGTTAGCCCTGGTATTCAGCCTAAATGTTCTACCTTTTTTATTTCAATAAATCACTTCTAATTCTATCTCTTGAAGTTTCATGAAGTCTTCTCCTTGGCTTGAAAAGGTATTTTAATACCCTTCAAATATTTAAGGTTATACTGCTAACTGTACCTAGGTATATTTTAGCTAGATTTTTTTATTATTTTTAATCTTCTGCCCTAAACTATTCATTTCAGTGTCTTCATTGTGGCTGCTCTTCTCTAAGGTCTGCGATGTACCATGCTATTTTTGGTATAAAAATTAATGACTTGTAACTGCATATGCAGTTCATGAAGAACAATAAATTTAGATCAGATTCTGTATTTTCACTCTATGCTTACATAGGGCCCTTTTGTTATGAGTCCCAAATCACTATCAGGCATCCCTTCCCCCCCTCCAAGTATCATTTTCCATCACTGCTTCCAGGATTTCCCTTGCCAATTTTATTTCAATTTATTCTTTTATTCAAAGCAACAGTTTACAGTATTCTGAATTCTATTATCATAGGTCCTGCCCAGATTTGTAATTAATATAATTTATAATTTATATAATTTATAATTGATTTAAGCCTTTTTTATTTTATTGCAGTCTCCACTAGTATTTCCTTTTCCTCCTATTTTTTGGTTGAACTGCAAGCTTGCTTCATCAAGTAGGTTAACTCCCTTGTTAAATCACTACTGAAGGTGTAAGTCCAAACATGTATTCATTCAGATGTCAGTACTTCATTGCTATTAATTTATAGTGTTTTGTATAGCCCACAGTCCAGTTTTACAAACTGTGTGAAAAAATGAATCTGAATTAAACTTTGAAGGGACATGATAGAAGTCTGAATAAAATCCATATACATACACTCTAATTTAATATTTCCCTTTCATTCACACGTTTTACAATTCCAGGTGAAAGCTGAGTAACATTTACTGTATTAGAATAAATGTAATAATACAGAAAGTTATGATAATTATTAACATTTTGTTATTTCCACAGAGTGATATTCTCATTCTTTTCATAGCTTTACTACATAAATCACTAAATTTCAACAATTATTATACAATCCTGTGTTATTTACTTAGTTTAATAGTTTAAATTGCATATTCCCCATGCCATTTGATTCCTGCACACTACTTCCCACAGATGACCTTATTTCTCATTTGTCAAGTTCATCTTACTTTATAATTGTTCTGGAATCGCCCTTAATTTCTCACTCTAAAAAGCAGCTTTTTAATTCAGCTATTTTAAATAAGATTAGTATCATCCCCTTCAGTCTTTCCGGTATTTGTTTTTTCCCTATGATGTTGTAAGAAAATCCTTATTATCTTAACCCCTTTGGCTAGCATTAATCTACTTCTCTTTTTATACCGCCTTATCTTTCCCCTACAAGCTTTAACTTCGAATATTCTTGTCTGGCTGCCTCTTCTCTTTCCCCTTTCCAGAATGGTATTCAATCGAGATTCTTTATCTTGTCTTTCAGTGCCAGAAGCTACCAACTGCATGGTACAGCTGTGACATATCACAAGAAAAAGGGAAGGCACACAAACATGCTCTTGCTTTGTGCAGGTGAGTGATGTAAAATGCTTTAAGAAACTATTAATTTATTTTTATTTTGTTTTTAATACAGCCTCTTGGTAACACTGAACCTGATTTGCCAAATAGCAAACTGTTCTAGAAATCTATAGATTAACTCTGACATAGGTATAATTATTTTTTGGAAAACTTGCCCTAGAATTCTTTATTAGCTGTTCTTCAGATTAACTATTTTGGCCATTCTGCACACTGACAGTGACCATTTTAATCCTATTTAGAATATTCCATCCTTAAACATGTTAAAGAATAACTAAAAAAACATGGACCACCACAGTGACTGATGGGAATTACAGATCTCAGTGACAGCATAAACACTAGCTCTGATATACAAACTGTTAAGGATCAAGAAACTCTCACTATGAACAAAAGAGAAAACTGAAACAAAATATGCAACTCAATTAGTCTTACCCTGAGCAAGGGATTGGCATATACAACCTTCAGAAGTCCCTTCAAAGCTAAATTTATATATGACTCTTCTTTCACATAATTTCAAAAGTATTTTGGAATCTATTCACAACAATCAGTCTGGAAGTAAAATATTTGCTTTAGGGCACTACCCTTAAAATCTCTTGAATTGATTTTTCAGTCTTGTTATACAAACACAGCAAACTACTCTCAAATATGCAAGTACCCCAAAAACTTGATATTCATTTATACATTAAAACCATTATCTATTTCAATGATAAATTAAGTTGGAATGCTTGAGCTCTGGTCTTTGGAATTACTCAACATCTGAGCGCTATGCATACCACATCACACCAGGGGAATGCTAAAATATAACCAAACCATGAGCATGGTTTTGTAACATAAGTGATCCTCCAGGGACCTCCACCACTTCTAGAAGCTAACTTGCAACAAAAAAGCCATGTTGTATACAACTCAAGCTTCCAACCTGAGTTACCAGTGTTTTCCAGAGGTTTCCCATTTCTAAGTTTAGAACTATTTTCTATCCATTCAGAGAAGAATCTAAAAAAACCCCCAAACCCCTAAATTTTGTATCTTTACAAATATTTTGTTTTCTAAATGGATAAATGTAAAATGACTTCTACAAAGAACACCAGCACTTGATTTTATTAGTGTTGAAATGGTTGAGGGTAGCATCAGAAAACAGTATCCTGTTGCTCATAAATATCCCAGACTTACTAGTGGAGGTGAATTCCTTTTTGATAGCTGTATATTGAC
>VWZY01000316.1:153417-172815 GCA_013399075.1 Chloroceryle aenea | reverse complement strand
AAAAAAAAGAGGGGAAAAAAAAAGAGGGGAAAAAAAAAGAGGGGAAAAAAAAAGAGGGGAAAAAAAAAGAGGGGAAAAAGAAAAGCAAGCAAGCTGTGATTGTTAAAACTATTCAGTTATACAAATGTAGATTAACTGAATAAAGACAGCTCAGAGAGCAAGAGTACTCCCAGCACCATTGCCACTCAAAAGCACATAGATCTAACATTCCCCTGCAAAGGTCAACAGTCCATGTGTTTCTTTGGCAGAGGTGACAACCAGCCTACATGGATTACTCTCTCCTAACAGTATTTAACATTCCATAATCCTCAAACCAAACAGAAGCAATCACATAAAAATCCAGAGGACAACCTAAAGTATTTCTATGCTATTGCAGGCACAATGGGCTAGAAGGGACACAGTCATTGTTCTATGGTAAAAAGCACTGATTTCAAAAGTTTCTGATAAGCTAGATACTTCAGATGAAAGTGTAAATGATTTATTATATCATTAGACTCAACTGTCTCCATGTAGATAGTTATTTTCATTTCTCTGAGCTTATAGTGCAGTTTATTATAAATAATTTAAACAAGAAAATATACAGCATATGTTTATGTTAATTTTATTTCTTACTCATTTGTACTTGTAAATGAAGTTTTTCAATGTTGATAATTCATGTGATTTCAGACTTCTTATGTAGTTTAGATTAAGGTATTGTCACATTTTAGTAGACTTCAGAGCATTTACATACAGCAGATCTATTAAAAATGTAGTAATCACTTGTGACAGTGAAACTACTGCAATAAGAAAAATAAAATCTCAGTTAAATGACACCAGTATTTTTGTCTTTTTTACACTGTGTAACTAACTTGTAACTCTGCTTTTATATAAACAGAAAAAAAGAATGTTTGCTATAAATAACATCTAGAAATTTCACTGAAAATTTAATTTTTAAGAATGTGTGTGGCTCTTTCTAATAGCTCTTGTGCTTAAACTGACAAGAACCCAAAACCAGAGAACATAAAAAGCTCCCTGGCTCACCTTCTTCCCTTCATCCTACTGATGTCAGTGGAAATCAAATACTAACAAAAGGAAAGCTTAACAAGAAACATGGCAATCTTCAAGGTTACTGAAAACTGATTAACTCACAGCTTTAGGACAGGGTCTAGATACCCACTTTAGTGTCCAAAACGGGACTGAGCAGAACTGGACACTTCATCTCAAGCAAATGGTGCAGATGACCTGGAATTATCCCCGGAAGTGCCTATGTGAGGACATCCATATTCCTGATGGGCCTAAGTAAAGGCTTTCAGGACTGCACATCGTACTTTGTTCCCTCTTCAAGCCTGGTTGGGAATGTAGGTGACCACTTAAGTCTGATGTGCACCAGAAAAAGGTACCTAACCTGCTGATAACTGAAACTCTGGGTGTTCTTGGGAAATGTTATATATCTGAAAGACTACCAAGCTGAACCCAAAGACTTTTTGCTCACTTTCATTCAATAATACCAGTTATGTAAAAAGATGGAATTTGCCTTCCACATATAAATATGATACTTGAATAAAGTATCTCTTAAATAGATAAAAGTTCATGGTCATCCTTAGCCTGAGGAAACTTAAACCCGTATTTTCTTTTTTTTCTGGGATACTGCCCTCACTAGTAGACAAAGGGCCCACATTAAATGTCAGTACGTTCTGATATTCCTGTAAAACTACAGCACTGGAAGAAAAAAGAAAGCAAGATTTATGTGGTCAGCAGAAGTGACTCAGAGGAAACCTCACTTTGTACTTGTGGTTAGTGCCTCCTAACTGAGGGAAGACTAGGCACTGGGCAGTGCACACCTTTAATTCACATCCTAGCTTAACCCAGAGCAATTTGCCTGCTTACACTCTATCATCACAGCATTAATGGGACTTGCAGAAATGAATGGGGCACAGTCTGGAAGGCATATGCTGCCTTTTATGGCTAAGACCTTTTATGTGCATAAAACCAATGGAGAAAAACAGTGGATGCTGACGGCACAGAGCTATGAGAGAAAGGCAACAGATCTGATGAGGACTCACAACACAGAGGAAACCCATGCTAAGTAAAGCATAAAGCTGGGTATACTGGATCTTCATTGACTTTAAACTTCAACTGGTTGTGTGACTGAAGTGATGAGGAAACAAAATCAAGGAAATAAATAAAAGGATTCTATTTCTTTGTCCAAGTCTGTGCATTTCTGCTGCCTGAAATAAAGCTGCTGGGTTTTTTTACCTCACCTATTTTATGCCCCAGAAGGGATAAACTGTAAGCTTAGAATACTAATAAGACCAGAGTTCTGTGGAAGTGCAAACTTCTGGGAAATCTGGGAAAGCTGAAAGAGTAACCTAGAGAGAAGACAAAGTGCAGGGAGACCAAGGGGAAAAAAATAAAAGAAAAAAACATGCTTAGATACAGTATAATGTCAAGGGAAACTTAAGTATGTATAAACCTTGGTTTGCAGGCTGCAAACCAAGAAGCCTGCTCAGTATTTGGCTGTGAGCTTCATAAGGGCAGTGTGACAATTTCTGACAGAGAGTTACAAATACAAAATATGCTGAAATGGACTTTGTGGCCTAAGGGTCTGTCTTATGAGAGGAACAGTGTGTGATCATCCTTCAAGTTAGCATGCATATAATGTATTCTCTGATCAACACAGCACTTTGTGTCTTCGCCAGCACATCACTACTACCATGAGCAATGTGTGTCTGTCAAAAGAACAAAGGAGAATACCGGGGGTCTCTTTGCCTTCATGCCAAAGGGAACCCTGTCCTGAAATGGCAGGATTCCCAACTGTATCACAGTACCAGACACCATCTTAGTGTCATCTCGCAATGGTGTCTTTCAGTGGAAGAGATTTGGCATCTCCAGTATTTCTTCCTCAAGAAATCTCCAGTGTACCCTATGTCTAGTCTCCATTGTTTCATTTACATATCTGTTTTGAATTAATCCATGTGAAAGACACAAATACTTCCCAATTTTTCATCTTTTCAGCTGATTTGGAATCTATTTTTAGCCCTTTGTAAAGGTCCTCAGAGACTTCAGAATACCACAATGATTCTCCTTAAGGAGCCAAAAAAGATCACCTTTAATTAACAGTATTCACACTTAAAATGTACAAAGACTGTAAGTAGACATTAAGCATAAGCTCAAACCTTGTAATAAGTGAGCTGTGAGGAAAGACTGAATTAACAATTGTTTGGTATCAGATGTAACAAAGATCCACATTAATAAGGCTATGCAATACACAGTGTTTTGTGCTGCTAGCAAAATAACTCCTACTTTTTAACCATTTCTCACAGCCATAAAAATAGCAACTAAATCACTGAAAAGTTCCACATTGATTTATTTTAATGCAAAATGATTCCCTAAGATCTTCCACATCCAATTGTTTGAAGTGAAATATTGTGGTTGAAATATACGTGTGATAGAAAACAGTCCCTGGAAATGTAAAAAAAACTTCAACACTATGCCACAGCAGTATTTTAAGATATTCAGTTAGGATTTAAAAAAAATTTGTTACTAGCCTCTGAAATCTAGTAATTGCTGGACAGTGTTTCTGTAGACCACCAAAACATCCTACAGTCTTGCTTTTGCAGTTCTTAATCTCATTCCATGTGAGTAATCATAAATTCTGTTGTTAAGAGGATCTTTTTATCATGGTTTTTGATACCTATACTATGTATACTCATATCCTTCATGGACAGATATTCTTCAATGGGTCACATAATACAATAAAGCTTATCTTTCCATACTTCATAATTTAATGCCTTCTCCTTTTTTGGAAGAAACTCCCTGATAGTGGCTGTCATCTGAAATGACTGTCAAGTTTGAGTTCAAACATATCATATATTTAAAATATTTGGTAAAAGGAAAAGTTTAGAGATAAATACAAATTCACATATACACAAAAGCAAGTAGTAGTATTTTTTTCCTACAGTAGTTGTATTAGTCATAGCCAAATACTAGTCAAATGCTCCCTAAGGTGATTCCTGTTTTTATCCAGATGTGTCTAGTGTGATATCATTTGTCAAATATAAATCAGTAAGATGATACTACCTTTACTGTCAAGTTTGAGTTCAACAACCAAACAAACAAACAACAAAAAAAAAACCACAAAAAAACCCACAAAAACAAAAACAAAACAAAACAAAATTGCAGGCTTTAGAATAGTAGTATTTTGCCACAAACTGCACGGCAGCTTCTGGACACTTTCAACAGAAAGGAAAAAGGGAAAAAGTACGATGATGATGATAACCAGTGCCATTCTTGATGATTAATTCTAAATGGTTTTTAATGTAGCCCTGTATCCCACTAAATACAGTACCACCACTGCTACTAAAAAGCCTTGGGACATGTCCAGTACTGTCTTAACTTGTTCCTTCTGGAGCTTTGTTTAGCTTTTTTAATGACCAGCCAGATACTGCCTGATTTGTTTAACTTTTGCTTATCTTTGTAGAACCATATTCTTTTTATAGATGGTAGCAACAAACAGTTACTCTGTACAGAATGACTTATTATGCCAGCATAACAACACAATGCAGCAGATCAGAGTCATGGTTTGAGAGCAAAGGTGTCCAAGCAGAAGACACTGGATGCAATGCAGGAGAGCACACATCAGGCAGGGGCAGTGAGGGGCACAGGATGGCACTGGGCATCCCAGAGCTAAAGACGACGACACTGATGATCGGTTAAAGCAGTGCAGACCTGGGAACGGGACAAAGCTAGGTTCTAGGATAACAAGAACAAAGAGTATCTATACAACTTACATAGGTCAGTCCATATATAGTAAATTTCTTATTTTTATTATTTATCAATATGCATTTATTTGCTAGTAATTTATTATTATTGTTAATTTATCATATTTAGATAAATTATTGTTAATAAATTAATGGTTTCATGTTATAATATTGATTTGATATATTTAAGGGACCCATGTTTTCAGTGGGGGATATTTACTGGAAAACCTGCTTTTAATTAAATGTCATTACATGAATAATCCCATTGATTCAATAAGATTAATTATGTACAAGCAAAGACAAAAGCAGGAAGTTAGCCATATCTGAAAAACATTTAAATGCTACATGCTGGTACACATGGGTTCCCCTTTATGTCTTGTTTATGATATAAATTATTTTATTGTAAAGTTAGTTTACGTGTTATCAAACTGAAATCTATTTCTTGCAAGACTTCAGACTTCACATGGACAAAAATACATTAGTCAGAATCTTAAAAGCACAGAAGAGAAGATAAATGTAGGAGTCATTCATTCCTTTCATATATTTCATCTGCAAAACAGACAATAGAAAGACACTTAACACTTCAAGCACCAGAAAATACCTGAAGACAATATGGATTTGATTTTCATCAGAACTGTGGGGGAAAAAAATCTTCCAGGCTTAGCAGTAATGGCATAATCTATACAAGTACCTGTATGATACTGATTACTGAGTAAACTATAAACTTTGATGTATTTATCCTCATAATATCACCAGAAGGAAGGCAGTACTATTGTAACAATACCACAGGGAAAGGAAGTGATGCACAGAAGCTCTATTTACAGAAGAAATCAAATAAATGTATATTCCTCATCACCACCTGCAAGGCCTGCATTCAAAATGGGAACATCCAAAATGTTTATCCCAGGACAGCCCACACCTTGTGGTGTCTGTGTGCAAAAGGTGCACATAAGGGTCTGGGCATCGCCTTAGCTGTGAGAAGTAGCAAACTCCTGAGAGCTGTTTGCACCTAGTTGCCAGTAGGGCTGAATCCAGAAGGGGGTCTTGGATCACACCTGCTTGACCGAGCTTTACACAAACCACAGCCAGAGATGGCATCCTCCTTTAATAACCTTCTGTATATATGCTGCCACCTTGGACTTGAATGCCCAGTAAACATCTACAGCACCTGGAGCAATGAGTGGACTCAGTGGCTCTGCTTCTCAGAAGGTTCAGTCTGGTCAAGGAATAGGAATCTTCTTGATTTTTCCAAAATTTGAAGCTACCACAATTTTTTGTCGATAAATTAAATTTCAAGCTCAAGTACAGGAATTTCCACTTCAACATGAGGAGAAACTTCTTTAAGGGTTACAGAGCACTGGAATAGACTCCCCAGAGACGCTGTTGAGTCTACTTCTCTGGAGACTTTGAAGACCTGTCTGGATGCATTTCTGAGTGACCTGCCCTAGTTTTGTCCTGCTCTGGCAGGGGGGTTGGACTTTATGATCTTTGGAGGTCCCTTCCAACGCCTACTATTCTGTGATTCTGTGATTAAAATTTAGTGATTAAATTTCTGTGATTGAAATATCTTCTAAAGAGAATGAATATGTAATAATTTGAACATTCATTTCCGAGACCAGCTGGACTAGGTTCTGTACTCACATTACACCTGCAGTGCTGAACATTTTTCCTCTTCTCCTATGTCAGTATGAAGGTCATCTATCAACCTTCAAACCTACCAGTACAGAGCACCTGCATGTGTGTCAATCACTGCAGATATCAGACAATGCCACAGAACAAATAAAACATTTCCAAGGATAAAAATTTAACTTGTTATAGTTCAAGTTGATGTGCCCAGCTCTGCAGACAACTGAAATCTATGCATAGATACAGAAGGGACTGCAAAGAATATATTCACAGGATAGAGAAGAAAACTCTGTATAAGAAAAAGTGAACCATTTTGAGATTCAAAGAAATACTCCACAGGAAATCCTCAGACTTAAGATTTTCCAAAACCCTTTTAGGAGAAAGTGTTCTTGCATGAAATTTTTACAGTATTATTCCTCGTAACCAGTAAACAGCATGAATTAAATTCCCTGGTTTTCTAGTCTGTAGTTTAAGCCCCTTCTAGCTGCACTACAAGAATGAGCTCCAAGGGCTTCACAGACTCGTCCCTGAGCAGTCTGTACACGCTTTGACAGCAATCTACACCACTCATTAATGGTCATCAGGAAGCCCTGGATAAACATGTTTCTTGGATTCTGTTTTGAAGGATCCACTAGTAATACAATAATAACTATAACTTAACCTTGTTCCTGATGCCTAGAGACACAATATGGCTGGTAACATAGGTAAAAGAGATGGTAAGGGTAACATACATTGACCACTTTTTGATCAGACTTTTTTCTATTTTTTTTTTTTGCATAAGCAAATCTAAACCTGGCTGAACCATCACTACTGTTCCTCTCCAGCTCTTTCTTGAGACACTTTTTGGTACTGATGGAGGCTTAGCTGGACCATCATAACACACTCACCCAAAATTAAGATCATCCAACTAAAAAAAACCCAAGGTGAATAGTTTTCTGCTTGACTGGTGTACTGATGTAGCTCAGCAAAGGGAAAGGAATGAAGCCAGAGCTATCTCAGCAGCAATGGTGTCTCAGATTCTCACAAGTAACTTGTGTTAACTTTTAGAAACCTCACAACAACTGAGATTGCTGACACTGAATAAAAAATTCCCACGTAAGGTATTTCCAATCCTAGTTGGAAGAGGTAAGGTTGGAAGTACTGTTAAATCATTTTCCAGAGCTAAGAGTCACAGAATTGTTCTTTGGATCCTTCATCCTCTCATCAGCCTCCAGCAAAGCTGTTCAACAGCACACAACTATCAGCTATGGCTCAAAGTTATAAATCTTGCTATAAACACTGTCTCTGCATAATTGATGAGTAAGTTAGCAGTACCTCAAGAACAGAAACCAAAGTCAGCTCCCGAAGTATTTTACATCTCCTGAAGAATAAATGAGAGTAAATTGGTGAAAATTGCCCAAGGAGGATGACAGATTATTCTCCCCATTGTCACCAATTTTTATAAACCTACCATAAAATGGATGGCATTCAAACTTTACTTTCTTTTTGTGCTTTTGCCATTTCAAGGAGATAGAAGTAAAATTTGAACTGAATAATTGAAAATAACTTGCTTGCAAATTTCAGTTGCACACATTTTCAGCATCATCAAAGAAATACTAATGTGAGTAATGTGAGTGTGTCATATGCCTTGTTTCCTCTTCAGATAATGAAGAACAACAAAACCAATAAACTGAAGTAAAGCACATAAAGAGACAGGTGAGCTAGCTAAAACAGAAAGAGACACAGCAAGGAGTTACAAAATTGCTTTTTTTAAGTGCATCTGCTTCACTCTAACAAATGTCAAGGATGGTTTCACTAGTAAAACTATAGAGAAAAAAAAAGTAATCTTAATTAATACAAATTATGAAACTATTTGCTTTTGGTAGAAAGAACATGCGCTATCACTGTTTCACATGTCTTTTGTGGGCTGTAAGCTAATCTTCATTTAGATCAAATTATATGGATAGCATGGGGAATTTGCCTTCAGTAAGGATAATAATTTGGCCTTCACAATGTAACCACACTGATCTCGTACACTGTTCTTATAGATGGGTTTTTATTAATTCCGATGGTGGCTATTTTCCATCAGAAAAATGTGTCAGTAATTTGACAAAGCCTTTATTTATAACTTCTCTAAGAAATTAACAAGACTACGAATGACTTTGAAAAATTTGACTGTCTTCCTCTTGAGATTTAACTAGCATCAGAAATGGCTCAAATTCTGAAATATTCATAAATCAGTGATGCATAATTTGTAAATTTGTACTTTATATCATGTACAACTTTCTCTAACCTAAAGAGCATTTTATATTTCTTGTTAACAATGAATGCAAATAATGCTCAGTGGAATTCTGCAGTGACCTTTGTTTTATTACAGTTACTGAATATTTATAAATGAACAGCTAAACCTCAATTGGAGAACTACAACAACTTTGAGTTGGAATCCTTTGATAAAACACAACTGAATAAACTTCATAAAATTAATTCCCTAAGAAGAGAAAAAGAAAGTCTCCTCTAAAAATTCCTCTGTGTATACCAACACACAAAGCAGATTTTTCCACGCTTTGCAAACAGAAAACTAAGCAAAACAGCAATATGGATAGATTTGAACAGAGGAGGATAAATTGCTTTAAAAAGAGCACAGAACAACATATTAAATGTAATAGATCACCTAATCACTGTGTTATATAAATGTATAAAATAGAAATATGTAGGTATAAAACACTGCATAATAATAAGAAATTAAGTACCTGCATTTTGTCATAATAGAATTCCATGTAATGTCACTGAGACCTGATAACTGTAATCCCACTACGTAAACAGAATCACCATTAACTTCTGTTAATGGCTGTTCTGCATGTGAACGCTTCCACATTCCTCAACAGAGACTTTTTTCTATAGGGCAAGGTCTAATATACAGTAAGCATCTTGTATACAATATGGGTGGTCAGAATATACAATATGTTTATCTTTTACCTTTGAAGATAAAAGGTACATCTTACCGGTACGAGAAAGGCAAACAAAGAAGACATGACTGGTCTGAAATACTTGATGGAACAATACTCACTGCTGTTGAATACTCATTGAGCCAGAAGCAAGAAAGACATATTTCTGTTCCTAACATGGATATGCTTTGACTTCAGTCTGAACACTTAATTTCTTTATATACCTTCCCCATTCTTTATCACCGATTCGTATTAATGTTCTGTGCTCTTCAGAGTGGAGGTCTCTAGCAGCATTTGTCCCCATCTGAGAGCAGGTCTCCACAATGTCTGATGTGCAATAATGCGCATAAATAGAGGTTTAATTACAGCAAAAATTGCAGTTGGGGGTATAAAAATCCTGGTTTTGGTTATAACACAGCTTCAAACATAGTATTTCACTGATGCCATCAATGTTTTAAGCAAGCAACAAGCTCATGAAAAACTGGCATTCAGATCCTATACAGTATGTTTGTGATCTTGCTGAAGGCAGGGCAAACGCCTGACTGCAGCAGTCTGACCTTTCCCACGAAGTAAGTAATAGGCCATCTTGTTAGTGTGAGAAGTGCTGAACAAAATACTGATGGAATCTGTGATATCAAAGAAATTACCACTCAGGCATATATAGAACACCAAGTATAACTACTAATAAAGTATTTAAATAACATGAAGCAAAGCTATTTACATAGGTTTTTCCTACCATAAAGGAAATTTTCAGGGTGTTTTCCTTTTTGAAGGTTATCAGAAAATTCACTTTTGAATTGGTCCAAATCCCACCAAATTCAGCACACATATGGGGTGCTGATAACTCTTGAACACAAATTTCTAAACTTTACATCAAAACAAGAAGTTCCATAGTTTACTGAAGTAAATCATGTAGAAATGATCAGTACAGCACAAAGTGAAGTACAATCATAAGTGATAATAGCACATAATCCTTGAAAACAAAGGTAGGGCTTATTGATTAAAAGAGATTCTTATCATTTACGTTTGGTTGGTTGTTTTTTTCTTGAAGCAATGCAGTATAGAAAAAAAAAGAGAATCACAAATCAAACTTGCATGTTTCTGATAAAGCATCCTATTAGGAGTGCCAAATATGTACTACGAATATAAATGTTTAGGGTGATCATTTTCTTTTAGCAAAGTCAAAAAGGGCATTTATATGAAGCACACTGGAATCTAGAAGATATTTCAAAATATTTCCTTCAAGTGGGAATCAGACCCATAAAGAAGAAACACCATGTCTCTAATAGATTTTGTCAAAGTTTCTGCGATGATTTTGGCCACAAACGTTTTAGGAGAAAGAATATTCATGTAAAAAAAATATTTAAAGTTATTTTTCTTAACATTCTAGATTTTCATTGAGTTCAAACTGCTCATAACCTGTATAGTAACAGGTTGTTTTCGTATATCATTTTTAAGCTTTTTAACAACATTTTATGAGTCACAGTGAAAAATACCTTTCAGGCAAAATTAAAAACCCTGGCTTTCCATTAATCCTCATCTTCCTTTGTCCCCTTGAATTCATGGATAAATAAGAACCATTGCAAGTAGAAGGATATAAAACTATTAGGAGTCTTCCAAATAGGTTACTGTATTCATTCAATATTCTGGAGAACATTTTATTTATTTTGCATTTTCTAAAATTTGCTTTAGTCTCAAACAGCTGTTGCACATTGAATATTAAATATGCATGACAGTTAGACTCCATTTTGTCATTTTTTTCTCTTCCTAGGGAAATCCTGCACTGATTTAACATTTTAAATCCTCTGATTGAGCCATGCTGTGACATCTTATTACTGCCTATGACTTTCTGACTAGGGATGTCCAGCCTATTCAGACACTTAGTGACCTCTGGGTATGTGATGAATGCTTTAAATTCATCTTAAATGTGTGCAACAAATGGTGGGCATGCATGGAATGACATATTAAAAAATGCAGACGTGCCATGACAAGTCTAAAACTATCTGCATCTTACATCTTAGTATTATTCAACAGTGTTTCATAATTATTTTTTTTAATAGATTTCTCTTATAGTAAATCCACTTTTAATATATCACTGTTGTTTTCAGATCTAAAATCAGGAAAAAAAAATCAGCTACTGAATACTGAGATGCTGGGAATACTGAGATACTGAGGTACTGTTAGGAGTATGTGACAAGGTAGACCAATGCTACATTTCTAGCATACTAAAAAAGAAATCCATAGTAAAATTATTTTAGACAGGATGAACAAGATATACAAGATTAAGCCTGCAACTCCAAATACCAAGATTTAATTAATGTGAATATCCTCACTCTTCTTCCACTGGATGAAAATAAGAGGACGAAATAATTATTTTCAATGTTTTATGAGGGTCCCTGTCAGATATGGCAGAGAAACACAGGGAAAAACTCTCTCTTAATTTCTGTCTAAGCAACCAGTACAAAAACCCAAATAATAATGCAGCTTTGTAATGGTCACAATAAGAAAAGACATTTTTTCATTCTTCTTGTCATCATTCATAAAATTGGTGTGGATTGATCAGATGCAAAGACTTTACAGTCTACTAAAGTTGGAACTAAGCCCTGTTTTATTGACAAAAACTTCATGAGATTATTTCAGTCACAGCACTGAAGAACAAGGAGACAAATTCTCCTGAGCCCTTAAACTCAGGACCCTGACAGAGAGTTCACTGAGATCTATTTGCTAGTGCTTTGATCCAGGCTAAGCACCTCAGATAGAAGGCCAAGGAAAAGGATCAAGACACAAAGAAACTGGGCCTTAGTGAAAATGTGGTGATTTTCAATATTGCTTTAATCAGTGACACCAAAGATGATCTGTCTACAGAAGAAATGCTGATTAAACCACGTATTTCCAAAGCATTTCATTAAAAAAGTATTAGTTACAGCTTCCTTTTTTGACCTAGTTCCTCTTATTGTTCAACACTCTGGCACTTTTAGAAACACAATCATCCACTGTATACTTGTCATGTCTTTTGTAAAATGCAATACTTCTTAAAAAGGGAAAGATTCTGACTTTCATCCATTTTTCCTAAGCCATTTATCAAATTCAAAATTGTAAAACTCTTCAGAGGTTCAAAAAAGAAACTGTAGGCTTTAATCTAGATGCTCTCTATTTACATTATGTTTCTAAAAATGACTGGAAGTAGTTTGGGGAAAAGATTTTGCACTTAATACAGTCAAGGTTGATGAAAGCAAATCTGAAGGATGGGAGGGTCTACATAAAGCTGTAGGAAGCTATAAAGTCTTTCCAAATCCTTTCCAAAAGTCAATGTCAGTACCAAACCTCAAAGAAATACATTAATTCATAAAACACAATCTTAGCAAGTCCAGAGCACTCTCGGTGTTCAGTAAACTCTCTTCCCCTTAAAACTCAACTTACACCAACAAAACTGTATTTTCAGTTGCTACTATGAACTCTTACCCATTCTTTTACTTGTTGGTCAACCTTATTTTTGCTACCTATGCTATTCTAACATGAACCAGACTGCCTGTGAAAAGAAAATCTGCATTTCTTGACTAAATGTTTGCTGACACAAGTGATTAGTTGCATTACATTTGTGGTATGAATATTCTCCATACTGATCCCTCAATAAAGTCTCCAACTGAAACATAAACCAGCTTTGTGTGTAAATACACTGATCTGCTTGATAAATGTTACTATATCCACAGAAAACAAAGACTCAGCACACCTCTCCTTCAGATTTTTTTTACCTTCTCAGGGAAAAGGGAAAAAAGCTTTAAAGACCAAGTGGAATAGAAAAGGTGTACTGAGAAGTACCACTAGGCTTAATTTTCTAACTGCTTATAACTTCTGGTAACAATCTGATGAACAATTTCCAAGTGCATTCAAGTAATTAAATAAAACATTGAAATAATTGTATTACTGTTAAAATCCTCAGCAACACCAGAAAAAAGCCCCATTAAGTACAGTGAAAAACAAGTGAAGGAAATCTTCCACCTCCTAAACAAAAATTCCACCCACTCTAGTAACACCATTTCTCAAGCTCATATTGAGGCAAAACTTCAAGTAGGGACAATTGCCTGAAACTGGAAGGAAAATACCTTTGAAGCGTGTTTAAAAAAAAAAAAAAAAGAAAGGAAAGTGTTCGCCCTAAGCTTCCTCTGTCCATTAACTGAGAGACAAGCAGCCCTCTGGAATTCAACGCATAGGGGTGCCCGGCTGCCTGGGCACCCCTGTGCACTTGCACTCCTGTTCCCCCAACCCCACCGACGAGGTGGTACCTTGGAGTGGAAATCAGGTCCGGAGAAGGGGGGATAGGCCTTTATCCCACGGTCGGCGTGACTCACGCAGCGATGGGGCCGCGGGGTGAAGCGCCTGCCGCTCGCCCTCTCCGCCGGGCCCCTCTAGACTTGCGCGTCTNTTGCGCGTCTAGCTGCTACCGCGGAGTATCGTCGCACGAGGGCTGCGTTTCCTACGCGCCTCTGGGGCTGCACGTTTACATTTTATCGGAATTCGTGGCTTCCCCGTGCCCCCCATGACACACACGACGGAGGTAGAGGGGGCTCCATAAGTAAAATCTCCCATCTAACTTTCAGGGCCTGCCTAGGTGTGGTGTGAGCTGCTACGTTCCGGCTCAGCTGGCTACGGCTGCCGCCCCCACGCAGCGCTGGGGGCCCCCGCCCGGACCCAATTGTGTCTGCTGCACGGCCGGGGCTGCCTCCACCTCCCAGACCACTAATTAGCTCTAAACGATGTTAAATACCATCCCTGCCGTGGCACAGGCTTCTCTGGGACGTTGTTTGTTTTTTGTTTTTTTTTTTTTACAGGAGACGAGCTTCCCCGTTATGTAAAATCACTCTGTTTCCTGAGCTCCGCGCTGCTCGGTGCTGGGAGAGGCATTGACCTGCAGGACACCACAAGTGTCCCTCATCCGTCCCTTCCCCCCCGGCCCTGCCCGCGGCCGCTGGCACCAAAGCAGCTGGAGCAAGTTCAGCTTTTCTTCTCCCACAGCACTGAGGCTTGGCTGCCCTTAAAGAAAATCCTCTCCTAACAACGTGTCAATGTTACATTCTTCCACAAAGCAACTTCTATTAGGGGGGCTGGGAGCTTGGCACTGCCTCTACACAGACCGGGAGCTTTGTGGCTATGCATAAAACAAGGAGAAAGGAAACATTTCCTGCATTAAAATGCAATACCCTGGGNACCCCCTGCCTTCCCCAAAATAGCCAGAAGCCAAAACTAGAGGTATGAAGCAGAGGGTCTAGGCCATGCTAATTGTACCCCCTGTTTCCCCACCTTTCCACAACCCTCCTCTTTCCAGTAGGCACATGAAGCAGCTCCTGGGACTGACACATCAAACCGCCCCCAGCCAATACGCTTTGGGTTTCAGAGCCTTCACCTCCTGGAGCCAAGTCTGCCTGGAGGAGTGCAGCAGCAGCCCTCAGTGGCCCCTTCGCAGACGTCCCAGCACATCAAAACAGCATGTCCTGACTCTATGCAGTACGTCACATGTCTAGGCTCCTCTGTCACAGAGTTCACCACGAAGAACTGCATTTACTTTTGGGTTTAGGTTTTTATGGTCTGGCCCAGGTGTCTTGGTTATGGAAGGTCTCTTAGTCAGATTGCCCGCATGCCTTTGGAAATGTTTTCCTTGCAAAGTCAAGGGATCATGTCAAAAGGGCCAAGATTTTGTAGTTGAGTGGTTGCAGTAAAGAGGTGGAGAGGGGGAGAGCAATTCTGGGCTCACCACCTGTGGGCATTACTCTAACTGGGGGCTGAAAACAGATGGATCCTACTAATGAGTAATTTCAACAGTGCTCAGCAGAACTATAGGCTGAAGGTTGGGCCAATTTAGAAATGAAAATGCAGCCCTCCCTGCAGTGACGGGATTGTGAATCTTCTCCAGCCCTTTCACCTCTTCCAGAGGTGAGCTGGAGAGGAGAGAAACACAAATGAATATGAGTATCAAGGAAAGCTGGCAGCAGGACCTACACATCGGTGTAGGATTCAGCCCCCACTCCAATAAGTACCTACCTTCTTTTGGTGGTCGTTTGGCTTCTCTGGTGAGGTTGCAGACCTGCGTGGTTTGCAGCTCCTGGGTCAGGCAGCCCTCTGTCTGCTCGTTGAGGGGCAGCACCACATTATTGAGCAACACCAGGGACTGGTCGTCTATTCCCCATTCTCCCAAATGCTGAGGGCAGGTACATTTTGTATACATGATCCCACAGGACTCGGTTCTCCCGTTCTCGGATTTCAAGCAGCTCTCCAACCAAGTGCATAACACATGGCACCCAAACTGGCTTGGGCTCACCTTGTTCAACACCAAAAATTCAAAGAAGGATTTTTGGTCTTCTTTTTTGTGTAATCCTGGGAAATTAATAGGATAGACGCGGCGTATCTGAACAAAATTCTTATCATACTGCAGAAATACAAAAGCATTCTTGGAATCACAGAGCTGCATTATAGAATGGTTATTTTTTAAAAGATCCTTTATTTTTTCATGGGAAAAATGATCGAACTGATAAGCCAAGAGGGAAAAGTTGGAGCAGATGAAGTCCTTTTTGGAAAATTTCAGGTAAATACTATATTTGGTCGGATCTGGATTTTCCAGCGTCCAAGTGCAGTTTGTGAAGTTTTTAGGAAACATTTCACTTACAGAATACGATCCATAAATGACCCCCTTCACCAGCGTGGAACACCAGAAGTCTTGGGCAGCATTAAATCCAAACATAACCAGTAGATAGGTGGAAAATATATAAATCAGCAAATTACGAACAGCCTTCATCCTATGTCATTTGGCCTGCAGGAGATGAAATGAAATAAAAATGCAAGTAGAATTCTTCACGCATTGAAAAGCAAACTCCTTCCAATATTCGAGACAGCTGTTTTCAAGCTTGCAGTTAGAGCCCCTTTCAGAAAGAAGGGCAGGTAATTTTTATTTTATAACGCAAGGGACGGGTTTGCTGCTGTGTGCACAGCGCCATCACGTGGCCATCGCAATAGCCAAGGCTTCTACAGTCAAATTAACAAACATCTATTAGATTATTAATAGGAATGTCCTCTCCTGTCTAGGATGTGTAGACATCATGGCGTGGACTAGAACTGTTCAACTTAGGTAAAAACCTAGGTGCCTTACCCGACAGGCAAAGAAAAGGGTCATTTATTTATTTGCTTCTTCAAAAAGTAAATAAGAAATCTGCTATAGTCATGTATGTGCAGTATACACAGGCAGAATTTCACCGGAAACGAACAAGAAAGCCAGTAGCGTCTGTTGTTATATATGATTTTTCTATTAAGTCTGAGAAGGAACTGTGAAGAATTATAGCCGTAATTTAAAAGCACACAAATTATTATTTGTTACAGATGGAACATTATCTCCCATACACCTACATGCCTTTGGCCTGGCCACTTGGTGTACAGAGGTCTCTATAAAAAGAAAACCCAGGCAGGAAATACTGAGATTAATCTACTAATAAAATTATGAGTCTGTTGGAGAAAGAAACAAAGACAGAGAGATGAAACTAGTGTCGGTCTGACACTACTCTTAAATGCCAGCTTTTAAAGATAGTAATTTCAATCTGCTACAACCTCTTAGGATACATAAAATGGATCACTGCATTAGTATCTACAACCAGTATCTCTGTATAGCTGCTTCTGCTACAGTGGGTTCTCTACATCTGTTGGATTGCACTTGTCCTCTTACTGTGAATTTCTCGTACTGATTTAGCTCCTGTGTTTTGCAGATGTGTGCTTGAATGATGAAAGACATACTACATTTGCTCTGCTAGTATTTCCAAATAAAGCTGGTTTACTGCACCTGTTAACTGTTGCAGCCTCCACATGCCCTGTTCTCGTAACAGTGGCCTAGGTTAAGAAAGTAAACCTTAGTTATATTTACCTCTGTAATGTTATCAAAAAATAAAATGTTTTCAGTATTAACCTTTGAGAAGTTGCTTATCTTTTACAAGTGAGTAGTTTTTCACCTTCTGCTGTCAAATGCAACCAAACAGAAGTGATGCCAACCTCATTTAAAAACTCTAAATTGCAGTCTCTTCCACTGCTTCTCTGTAAGCAGAGGCAGACGTACACACACACAGGCACTGTTACTGAGTTTTGATGTGTGTCTTTGCCTTTTCATCTCCAGACCAAACAGCAAGGCATCTTCTGTCGCCCATTGCATAACACACAGCAAATCACTGGGTTAAGCTCCCTTAAAGCGATTTTCGTATCTCCTAGATTATAATTCAAACTCTGAATCTTGAAATGGGCAAAGCACCACCAACTCTAACCCTCTTTATAGCAGAGGTTTAAAAAAAAACAAACCCAAACCAGAGCTGCTGCTGGGTCTGTCCACACGGTCAGATTTTCTCCTTTCTGAGCATTCATCTCAATGAATAACAGTCCTCCTTTTCCAAATAAGCTCAGCACAGCATTTTAGGTTTTAAAGAAGATAAACTTATCGGGAATTCTGGAAACAATTTCCCCTTTGCTGAAGCACTTTGCAGTCAATGCAGTTCTGCGCAGTGTTATTCAGGATGGTGTAGGCGTTGAAAGCCAATGTGACAATAAGTGTCTAAATTAGGAATTCCACCCATGAAAAAGGATTATTTTTATAATGTGGAAAGCAAAAAGGGGAGTTATTTGCTTTTCTGTTTGAAAAGGAATAAAGCCTCGGACTTTTCCCATCCTATGTAATATTTGCCCTAGAAAAATAGAGACATCTGCAGTGCTAGACCGTTTTCAATGAAGAAATGTGATCAAATAGCCCTCATTTCAGCCATGGGTTTGTTCATGCAAGGCTACTGAGAGACAACCCTCTCTTAATCTCTCTCTCCCTGTGCGCATTACACACACGCACACACACACAAATTAAGTGTGCCGGCAGCATTTTGGTTAGTTTGCAGTATTGCTAAATACGAGAGTGAATCTGCTCTCAGAAAGGATTAGACACTCAGATTAAACAGATCTTTCCCATGGAGGAGGGAGTTAAAGAACGGCCACAGAGGCTTAAGGTTGCCCATTTGGGAAAGGGGAGAATCCCCTTCTGCTGAAAAGCAAACGGGCGTTTAGTTTGGATATTCCCCAAACTGATTTTCTAGGTGACACTGTAGTTTAGCCGAACATAGACGGCGCCATCACTCCACTTATTTTTTTCACCCAACAGAAGACCCACTGACTTCTCTTATTTTAACTTCCTATTAACCTAACATCCCTCCCCCACCACAAAAAAATTACCCCAATCGTGAACAAACCTCAGATTTTCTTGGTCTCGCTGGAAATGACTCTCAGGGAAGCAGACCTGTCGCAAAACGGACTTCTCTAACTTTTAAACTGCAGCGTTGAAGTAAATGCGGAGATCATTTTGTATGTGCTGTTTCTCTCTCTCTATCCTTCAGCAACAGCCTGTCCCCCTCCTCCGCCGCCTCCTCCCCGGAATCCCAAACTAAAAGCTCCTATCCAGTCGTAATCCCTGGAAAAGGGAAATGGAAATGCCCAGGGTACCCTTACCTTCCACTCCGAAAGCTGTCAGGCTATTTCTCTACAACACTAGCACCACAGGCACACGTCCCAACAACAGTGATGGAGAGATTCCCCTTCTGTCGGAAGCACAGTTTCCCATTTTCCCCGGCTCAGGTTCAAAACCAAGATTTAAAAAAGCAGCGGAAGATAAAAAACGCAGCGAGAAAACCCCCGCACGCCACACACACACCCCACCGAGGAAAAAAAGCAGCTTTGGCTCCGGATCCACCAAATCCAACCACATGAAGGAAAATTTAAAAAAAAAAAAAAAAAAAAANTTTTTATGAAAAAGAAAACCAAAAAAAAAAAAAAAAAAAAAAAAAAGACAAACCCACCCCAAACAAGGGGGACTGCAGGGAAAAAAAAAAAAAAAAAAGGAAGTGGCTGAGCAAGCGAAGCGTTTTTTGTTTTGTTTTGTTTTGTTTTTTACTTGAAACAAAGTCTCAGCACAGCAGCCCGATCAGCGGCGATGGCAGGCAGGCGACGGTCTGAGAGGAGGAGTAAGGCGCTAGTGCAGATTTGTTGGTGGCTTTTTGTTGTTGTTGTTGTAGTTGTTGTTATTACTAATAGACTTATTCCTCTTTCCT